>JAOTAV010064072.1:0-14356 GCA_026546445.1 Cyclargus thomasi | reverse complement strand
TGTGTGCAAGTGGGATCTGAGAATGGTTTAGATTCACAAAATAGCTCGGCAGAACAACGTCTGCGGGGTCAACTAGTTACAAATAAAGTATTAGCTGGCTTAGATTTGATTGCGATGGATAAACTGCAATTGTAATATGAGTTTTGATTATTATATCTTTCTGGAATAAAAATTAAATTAAGTACTTCTAAATTATTGTGAATTAAAAAAAATATGTTATTTTTTCATGATCATCACCACGATAATAGATAATAGTATAAAAAGTAATAATATTAATTATTATAGGGTAACACATTCTGACACTAACGAGCATGTAACGCACGAAAGTAGGTTACACAGTATATAAAATATAGTATAATAAAAAGCATATAAAGCCATTTTGTTACAAAACTCAATGATGCTTGTTACGCTTGAATAAAAATGGAATAAAAGGAAATTCACGAGAGTGAACTAATATTATGTTTTAACTGAAAAATGAATGCGGAAAATATCCCCAGATCCATCATTTAGGTATAGTTAATTCGATGCGCGCAAATTTCGACTTTATCGCCGATAAAATAGGTCCTCGTTTGCTATCATTAAGTTCCTAGGAAATTAAATTGATGTTGTCCCAAACGCGAATGACATTCAGCTCTAATCCTTTGTGATACGGTTGGAATTCGTAAGTTTAATAGCGGGAGAGATTACTTGGGATCCTGATTTTATAAAGTCTTTTATTTTTTACGAGAACTAGAACTGGAGTCTATTTGGTCCGTGGTTTGTGGTTTTCACATGCTTTCCTGTATGTTTCATTTTTTACCTTCGTTTGCATTAAAAGCTTTCAAGCAGGTCCCTGTTGTAGGAATTCTAATTAAAATGTACTTAAGTCTCAGCCGCAAGGCACAAGCTTAGCTTCGCTTCTAATTCTTACTGTCGATAAAATGTGTCCATTTTGTTTTGTTTCTATTTTATTGCAAGTTGTAGACTTCCTATTATTTTATCCTGCGAGAATTTTTATTGCATTTGCTATAATTTTTTCAGGCTTACGATTAAAAATAAAATCACATGAAAATCTGTAATTGCTGTTCTAACAGGCATTTCTTTCTTAGCTTTACTGTCGCACTGATGCCCATGTTAGTGGAATATCATTGCATTTTTACTAAATACGTAAATTTTAAATTTTGTTAGATTAAACCGCGGGAACGGTTTAACGGATTTGGCAAAATTTAGTTTTTTTTTTTTTCAAACAGACAACCAGAAAAGTTGAAACAGACATAGATCGGGGATCTAAGTAATTTGGCCTGGTTATGTTAAACTTACCCGACAGATGGATGACTTACATGGAGTTGACTTATTCCGACCAAATGACGTAGTTCAGGTAAATGGCTTTCTTTCAACTTATACATACATACTCTCGGAAAATATTGCCCTCTACCCTCCTTCTGACGCATTCGGGTAAAAATAACTTCTCGGGCAACAGGAATCATCTAGTTAAATAAATGACAATTATTAATACAAAAATTTGCTAGTCAACGGCTGAATTTCAACGTGTCCAACCAGGCTGTACACTTAATCACGCTCGGAATAACAAAAGAAGTCATATTTCAAGTCTGAAAAAGTCCAGTCACTGCCCTCGTAAATCTTAAGTTAATTATAGTTAATGACTTCTTACTAGCGACAAGAACAAAGTCTCGAGTAAAATATGAATTCGCTCAAAGATAAAATATGAATAATGGTTGAGTTAAGTTGCTATTTGTAATATAACTGCTCCCACGCCGGTTTCGGTGACGGTGGCCGATTTCATAGAAACTAGGCCTGTTACGCAGGAGTAAGTTATGAAGTGCCCAAGTGTGTGCGCATTACGCAAGACCACTCTCTGTTCCTTTACTTTCATAACCCATTGTGACGGATGACCGATACGACTAGAGAGGTACAGGACGGACTTTTCACACGCCCATCCGACGCATGGATCATCTAACTTGTTAGACAATCAGGTGGAACTTCAAACTTGGAAAGGAACTGCCGTCGTCCATGGACACTTGTGACATTCCAAGAGTCGCAAGTGCGTTGCCGACCTCCTTGAGGGAATAGGAGATGGGAATTGGGATAGGAGGATTATGGAAGTTGAGCCGGCATCGGTAAACTCACTTAACGAAAGCACGACGCCGTTCACGCCAGTTTTCTGTTAGGCCGAGCCGGTCCACTCGTGCCTTTGATGATTTGAGAGCAAGATTTTTTCATCGCCGTGGGAGAGCCCACGGCGATGAAAAAATCTTGCTTGCAGCACGCTAGAATATATCGTGCCTTCGGTAAGACAAGGGCATAAGTGCTTAACATTATCAAAAGCATTTACGCCCTTGAATTACCGAAGGTGCGATATTTCGAAATATATTTTTGACTGAAAAAATAATAATTGCCGTTAACTTGTAACTTGTACCACACCCGCTACGTGGCTATGAGTTAGGAGATCGGCCTCAATCCTCGTTTGAATTAAAATATCCGATGGGGTTGGTATCGGTTACGGTGCTCATGAAATTACGGAGTTGAGGTATATAATATTACAGTAATTATAATATTACGTTATTCAACGGTAATTATGTTAATCTTTTGGGATAAAAAAAATTTATAATATAAACGATCGAATTGAGAAACCTTTTGGAAAGTTAGCGATATTACTTTAAAGCAGGCTTTCTCAAACTTTATTTCGCCAAGCCTCCTCGAGCCAAAAAAAAATTTCATGCCCCCTTAATTAATATCATACGGTAAAATATATTATACAAAGAGAAATCGACGCCTAAAATATCAAAAACTGTAATGACTGAGTTTTTTTTTTGGAAATGCAATCTTACATATACGTACCTACGACGCCCCTCCTAACAAATTAGTAACTTAGTATACGTCCTCCTACGGGGACATGCCCCCCACGATTAGGAATTCCCGCTTAAGAGTGTGTTTGTGTCCTTTACGATAAAAGAAAGAGTTTACGATGAGAATAGCAACGCTGAAAGCAAAAAAAAATTGTGATTTGTGTGGACAAGCGGTCCAGCAACATGAGCTTGCCCGTACAAATCACATAATAATTTTCACTTTCAACACTGCCACTTTCACAGTAAACTGTTTAGAAGAGACATTTTGATTTACACGTTGAATTCAACATTTTAAAAAATGATTTTATTTGCTGTAAGTTAATAATATATGAACATTTACTGTTATTATAGCATAGTAACTTTATTTTAATATACTTTATAAATATTAGCGACTTTACAAAAAACGAATTTACAAAAAGGAAAGTTTCAAAGTAAAAAATATTCCCTTATTATAATTGCGTGCCGAAGTCTTTTAAATCATGTTCGGCTTTGACTCGTGTCCTCAAAGCCTTTGATATAAAGGTCATAAGCGCCCAATCTACAGGACCCATCAGACGAGATGCGGGTGCGTTTGAATAATCATAAAAAAGGTACAAATTATTATGATTTAGAGAGTAATTTATAAAGTGTAATCTTAATTATTGTTACCAAGTTGATTCAGGGAATCTTTTTTAATATATTGTTTGCGTTTAATTATTTATATTATCACTAATATTAGAGATGTTTTACTTTACCGTCAATCATACTGGGTATCATGGACTTTGATGAATCTGCAAATAGCGTTAAAATTGAATAATATAATAATAATATCTATGGACGCTTTACACCACGTCAGTCTGGCCCCGTGGTAAGTACCCGAGGGACTTGCGTTACGGGTACTAGACAACGGAAATATATTTAATACTTCTATACTTTACACATATACAACTTTTCGTTCCGTCGGCGGGATTTGAACCCGCAACCTCCGGCGTAAGCTACTAAAGTGTTCAACCACTGCGCCACAGTGATCGTGGTAATGAAAAATGAATAATGTATGTGTTAAAGTAAGTATGCAGTAAATAAATATAAAATTATTGTGCAAATTTTACGCTGGTAAAAGCTGGTAGTTTAACATAATACAATATCATCATCTATTTAACACCAATTTCAATTTTAATCCATAATAATTTTATATTTTTTGCGAAAGTGTGTTTGTTTGTCCTTCACGCCCTAACGAAGTAACATATCGACTTGATTTGTGGCATGGACTCACTTGAAAGGATGGAGGTTAAGCTACGCGATTTTCGAATTTCACGCGAGTGACAATACGATAGTCTTTGTAATAGCTTAAATCATATCTGTCAGATCCGAACGACGCAATCGTGGCAAAGGAAACTTATTTAAATATTCGATGTATGAAATGTCCGAATCGTTCGCTGTCAAATTCAATGAGGTCTTGAATTCGATTAGTTTGGTTCTGATATGTATACGTACACCATAACTGTGCGTTTAAAAATATATAAGCACGTGACGTCTCTAACTTTTGACAACAAAAACGCAGTTTCTCGACCGCTTCTTGTGTGAAGGTCGCTTAGATCGACTTTCACTCAATGATTTATTACTTACATTCGATAGACCGTTCAGACTACAACAACCTCCTTGAACCTTTGATGTTAAGCAATTTGAGATCACTCTATTTCAAATGTAGTTTTAATAGGGTTTGCTTTTATGACTTTATTAGATACTTTTCCTTGCAAAGCGTGAAATGAGTCGACTATAGTCGGTTTAAAATAGCGTAATATTTCAATGAAAATTTGTTTTTTTTTTGTATGATATTTACGGGGCAAGCGATCGGAGGGGTCACCTTATGGGAAACAACTGCCGTAGCCTATGGACACTCGTGACATCCGAAGAGTCGCAAGTGCCTTGGCGGCCTTTTTGAGGAATTTAGAAATTAGAATAGGGATTAGGGAAGTTAGGCCACCGGTAAACTCACTCACTGAACGAAACACAGCACAACGCCGTTTCACGACAGTTTTCTATGGAGTTATATAAATTCACGAAACAAAGGAGTAGAGCTAAATGTTGCTTTACCACTGGAATACAATAAATTGTACTAAGTATTATCTGACCAGGTCCTATTAAATTACTACTCACATAACATAAGCTGTTGCCTGCAACTACGTCCGCGAAGTTAAATTAAATTTAACAAAAAAACTTAAAAAAAAATACTTTTATCAAAATCTGTAGAGAAATTTGAAATCAAGAAAAAATATTTACACACACGATAGTGTTTACATTCAGCCATTTCTAAGACAACAGTCAAACTCTTTATCAAATCAAAAATATCAAAGTTTTTCATCTAGAATTGCTTACCCCTTACCCGACTCACCACTTCGGTACAATACCTACGTACTGTACCGAAGTGGGGAGTCGGGACCGGAAATCAAATAACGTCTTCGTCTTTACCGGAAGTGTGCAGATGATTTTCTGTAGCTTCCGAGACGTCTGTATGCGAAAATGTTTTTGAAATTCGAACGTCGAGCTATGTCATCTGATTTAAGGTAGATTTTCAATTTAAATATGCTTGGGACTATAGTATAGGCAGAAATAATCTTTTTAGCCATACTAATATTATAAATGAAAAAGTGTATCTATTTGTTATTTCTTCACGTTTGAACTGCTTCACTCGTTTTTCTTATATACGATTTTCTAATCACATGCGAGCGAAGCCGCGAGAAAAGGGCTAGCATTATTAAATGGTATAGATTAATAAAAATATTGAATTGTCCTTAACTCATCCTGCACAAAGTAAGATGCATAAAACTATAAAATGTTTGCAGACCATACTCCATGCAAACTAATAATATTAAAAATGCGAAAGTTAATTTCTTTGTTTGTCTTTCCTGCACACCATAATGAAGCAATCGATGGACTTTATTTTTGGCAAAGACGTAATTGAAAGTATGACTGAAAGTATCATAAGCTACACGAGTGTCCATGAGCGACGGTAGTTGCTTTCCATCAAAAAACCCGCCTGCTCGCTTGCTCCTTAAATAATCATACAAAAAATTAGCTAAATTTTCAAATTCCATTCGTGCGAAGCAAAACATTATGTACACTCTCATTTCTCACTATAGATATACCCTAAGATACACAAAAACGTAAATAAGGTCGATCTCAAGTACGGATGCTCATTACCGCGGGAGAGCCATGCTTCAGTACGAATGGGCCGGCTCGACAGGAGTGATACCACGGTCTCACAGAAAACTGTCTTGAAACGGCGTTGTGCTGTGTTTCGTTCAATGAGTGAGCTTACCGGTGGCCCAACTTCCCTAATCCCCTATCCCTTCTGAAGGCCGGCAACGCACTTGCGACTCTTCAGATGTCACGAGTGTCCATGGGGGACGGCAGTTGCTTTCCATCAGGTAACCCGCCTGCTCCCTTGCCCCTTAAATATCATAAAAAAATCAGCTAGATTTTCAAATTCCATTCGTGTGAATAAAAACGATATATACACTCTCATTTCTCACCATAAATGTACCCTAAGATACACGAAAACGTAAATAAGGTCGATCTCAAGTACGGACGCTCATTACCGCGGTAGAGCCATGTTTCGGTACGAATGGGCCGGCTTGGCAGGAGTGATACCACGGTCTCATAGAAAGCTGGAATGGGAATAAAAACGGTATATAAAATCTCATTTCTCACCATAAATGTACCCTAAGATACACAAAAACGTAAATAAAGGTCGTCCATTACCATAACAAACCGGCCATGGGCGCGGCAGGAACACTAAATCAAACGCGATTCACATCACGGAAGTCTGCAGATGATGTCCCGAAGACGAAAACGACCCTTTATCGCAAATGGGGTATAGCTTAACCCTGATTCGGTTGAACAAGCGTAAAATATATTAGCGAGTAGATTATAGTAAAACCAAAAATGTGCACACATCTATAGATATAGAGCAATTTAAGTATATATATACAGCTATTTAAAGCTTAAGAGTTTGAACGCGCTTATGTCAGGAAGTACGGATCGGAATTTAAAAACATATTTTTGTGTTGGTCAGTCAATTTATCAAGGAAGGCTATGCAACATCACGCTACCACCAATAGGAGCCAAGCAGCAATAAAAATATCTTGTAGAAACGGCATTTATGAAGTTTCTTGCGAACGCAGTCGCCGGTGAGAGCTAGTTAGATATATTTTGAAGAAATATACGCTTACGAATCACGGTTAAATCGATACTTCATATCACAAATCGGAAAGTGTGTATGTCTGGCTGTATATCTGTTACACTTTTTTGCACTCCCAAGTCGATGAACCGATTATGCTGAAATTTGGTATGGACATACTGTAAGTTCCGAGAAAGGACAGAGCCACTTTTTGTCGCGGAAAAAAAGTATTTCACTTCTTTACCATCCACTAATGTCTTGTTTACCCGTACTAAGTAGATAAGTAGGTAACTAAATTTTAGCTAAACTTTAAGTTATTAATTGCATGTAAACACAAAATTTAGTAGCAAGTTGCAAGTTAAAATTTAGTTACAACTTACTCAGATATTTTAAATTTTTTTATTTATTTTCTGTTAAGTTGGTGAGCGGGTCGTGTCACTTGACACATTTGGACAGGTACATGTCAGCACAATTTAGTTAAATTCACAATTGTAGTGGCGTATTCGGGTAGTTTATCGTCGTGCTCCTTTTAGTAGGTATTTCAATAATTTATTCCCCCAACCTCATGAATAACAAATTTAATGACAGAATTAACGACTCCTGTACGTTGTTGATCGTCCATCTTGAGTCAACTAAAGAGGTTAACGACTTAAATACGTTTGGACATACACTTAAATTAAGTCACTTAAAATTAAGTTAAAATTTAGTTATCTACTTAATACGTGTAAACAAGACATAAAAATCAAAAACAATGAATTCGAACTCTATGTTGTTCATGACCGAAAACTTGTGAATGCAAAATACGACAGCAACACTGGCATTAGTAAATATTTTTATCGGGTATACACGGCTTCAAAACGTGCCGTCGACAGGATTAAAAATTCAAATCGCCTGTTCGACCAGCCCGCGCGGACTTCAGACCCACGGCGCGAGAATAAATTAAATTTTGGCGTAGTGGAATTTCACTTTTATATACTCACTTTGACCCCGGGGCTTCGCTTGCCTGAAAATCCAAAATCGCTTAAATCATAAATGCGATGGCTGGACTATAATATTGGCATGCTAGTTGGTATTCAAGATTAACACATAGGTTGCTCTTTACGTTGATGGTATTTTTAATAACATAAACGCAAACGAGCAAACGGACTACTTACCCTACTTACCCGATGTAAAGCAACTACCGTCGCCCAGGGACACTAGCAACATCAGAAGAGTAGCAGGTAAAAATACGGGTTGAGAAACTCGACGCGCGTTTCGGCCCTAATACTGGGGCATCCTCCAAAGATGGGGATGCCTAGGGGATAAACTGAAAACATTTTCGTATCTTTAATGATCACTCGGACGTTTGTGAATTGTGGACCGATTTATAAAATTATTTTTTGTTGTATCGGGTAAGACCGCATCTTCGGTTTTATATCCCGAGAAAATAACTACACCTTAAATATTTCGTGATTATCTTATACTCGTAGAATCCCCTTCTTTTGAATTTCACGTGATTAATGGATGGTCCCTAAGTAACCTACATAAATAATATTATAAATGCAAAAGTTTTTGGTCAAGTTCAAAATCCTAACAAACTTGATTTGGCACATTTTTAAATAAAATAGTCTACTTCTTGTCTTAGAAGAATATCATGCTCTCTAAATATTTGTATTTTTACACGATTTTCGAACTGTAAGCGAGCGAAGCCGCGGGCAAAAGCTAGTGGTCAATAAATGTACGAAAACAAATTGAAAATCTATTGTGTTCCGAAATCAAATTTGCCTCACAAAATTACCGGTATTTTTGAAACGATATACCAGCTAACTTGACTGGATAATTTGAGTGTTTGGAATAGCTCGATTATGAAATAACAAATTCGTCAATTCGTACTGTTGGCGTATTTCAACGTCCCAATTTCTCTAACAAAATTGTACTGAATTTGAGTCCATAAATGCAACTTGCGTTCGATTTGTTAAATAGAAATTTAATTGCAACCTTTTAAAACGGTTTTTATCATCTTGCTATATAAATGCGAAAGTTTGTGAGTGTGTATGTCTGATACTTCTATGAGATCAAACGGCTGGACTAATTTGGATCGTGAATTAACAGATACGCTTATTTTATACTCTATAAGTCGCGGGTAGCTCAGCAAGGCACAGCCAGTTGTATACTATACGTCAGAATTCTGGTCAAACAAGATGAAAAGCACGTAAGAGAAGAAAAACAGGTGAATCGGGGTATTTTATTATAGGCGGGGAGCCCAAGAGAGGATTTTTTTTGATTTACTCACTCGCGTCAGATTAAGTTTGAGTACGCTTTTTACATGTCTCTGGTATTCACATTACAAAACAAATAAATACTTTGCTGTCTAAAATTGTACAATCAATGTTCTATGTGAAGAATTTTTTCAAAGAAACTGCTTTATGTAACTTTAAAATTGCTGTAGCATCTTATCCCTCCGCTAAAAAATGACATTTTTTTTTCAATATTTAACCTAATCTACAAAACTCGAGCGTCGTGGAGACCTGGTCTCCACGACGCTCGAGTTACTATACCTCCCCAGCTATTATTTAGACTGTATAAAGCTTCACAAAAATCACAAAGGTATGGGTGTAGGGGTTGAAATTTTCAAAATTGTTTTCAAGTCAGCCCAAGCACTCTCAACATTTTCATATGCAATCTAAGATCATCAAAACTTATTCATTAAATTTTCGTCAAACTGTGTTATTGCGTAAGCTGTCAAAAGTTTTCAGCCCGAGTTGACAAGTCCATACAAATTTCTTACAACTTGATAATTAAGCGGTACGTGGGTAGTATTAAAACTTTGCCAGCACTCATGGAACGCTTATTTAAATCTGACATATTTACATATTCGTGGCATATTATAATAGCCACGTTTGTTTTCATAATAATTCTATTAATATTATTAACATTTTGTTTATTTTTATATTTGTAATGCACGTTGAAACCACTGAATAGATTTTAACAACATTGAATACACAGATTGCGAAACATTTTTTTCGACTCCACGCAGGTAAAGCCGCAGGTAAAGATTAGTGATTGAATAAAAATCTTGCTTTTCCTTAGTAATATTTCAAAGAGTGTTCGTTTGTGTATTTGATTATTTGTTTGTCCTTCCGTCATGTCCAAAAGTAGCAAGCTATTGATTTTTGACATAACATGATGGAGTCACAGGCTACTTTTTGTTCATTGTTACATCGTGTTTCTAAAGCCACATGTAAATGCTAGTGATTGTATAAAATTAACAATAACTTTAATTGAATAACATTTAACAAATATGGACTGTAACAATAGGAATAAAGCGGGGACACTCAGAATTCACTATCGTTATTATTTCAAAGAGACTTAGTGTTCAGCTACGAAGCAAGATAGCCGTTTGCATAAACTTCAGCGGACCTCTATTATATAGAGATTTACTGTGTCGACACTTACTCTGAGGGCTATATTTCAAGATACTATCTCTGACGACAAAAGTTTCTATTACTAGTAATTTACTAGATTTTAAATATAGGATCACATTTTATTTTCTGTGCGGAAGATAAAAAAAGACCAAGTATAGCGAAAGATGTGGAAGGAAAGAGGGGAGGCCCTTGCCCAGCAGTGGTACACCAAAGACTACTAATAATAAAATATAAGGTGATATGAAAGAGATTTATCAACTAATGACGAAAACAGATGACGGATTGGGCTAAATCTTCGCATGTAGGTAGATGTTATGAAGTATACATCCGCTAAGAAAGGATTTTGATAAATTATCCCCCTACAGGGGGGCTATTATGACCATTACAAACCTGCATGGTTCCAGGCAATTCAATATACGGCCAACAATTGTCTTGTTCTTTTTTCGTATTACAACGTCCTATCATTCTGACTGGATTAATACTAGTTTGGTTTTGTCTATGAATGGATTTTAAACATGTTGGTGACATTAGGGAACGTCAAACTTCACGTATGTAATGTCACTGCTGACTGGCTGGAACTTTGCTGGGAATAAGAGGTCATAATAACCACCCTGATGTTTGTAACCTGTCGCATCGAATACATTTCATGATAACCTAACTTAAATTAAGATGGCAAACGGCTGAAAAGTTCACCTGCTGGAAAACTAGTGTGGAAATGGACGCTTCAAACATCAGAAAACTTTCAAGTGTGTTGCCAGCTTTTACGTCGGAATAGGCTGAAAGAGTTATGCTCCTGCAAGGGTGCTGTGCCTCCGGTGAACTCATTCACTCGGCAAAATACAGCGAACTCTCTCTCACACACGTGCTCTAAAACAGGCCACTATGAGGATGTGGTATTTCTCCGGTCGAGCCGGCACACTCGTGCAGAAGCATGGCTCTACGCCGGCAAGGAGCTTATTTCCAACATCTCCATTTAATTAAAGTTAATCATACCCCCCTCGGAGTGCGGCCGGGCTTTGAGCTAAAAAGTGAATTTCATATTTTCAGTTCGTTAAAACACGAAGCACCATACAGATTTACTGTTCTGAACTTTTATGTTTTATTCATAACAACGACAATCCGAACTCATAAATTACGGTATAATGCAACTACCGTTGAGCTTCAACGGAAAAAATATTTTTTTATACCGTTGAAATTGTATTTTTATGCGAAATGGATGTGTTGTGCATATTTTATTATTGAATGATACGAAATTGCACCGGTTTTATATGGAGGTAATTTCGGAAAGATGGAACAATTTTAATGCAATGTGACAGCCTGCCGACTACGAGTGATAAAAACGATGGAAAAAGAACTCCGTCAAAATATGTTCCATAAGGAATGTCAAAATGTATACCTAGAAATTTTCTTATATTATGTAAAGTCAGTACATTTTGATCAGTGCTTCTATAAGCGATATAAAAAACGTTGTCTAATTTAAAAAAAAAGGGATTTTCAAAATCAGAGCCCATATTTTTTAATCACTTAAAGTTAAGCAATAGTATGTTGTATTAGTTTTATAAATGATCAAACAAACTCTGTGGCTCTGTTGATAAGCGCGTTGGAAGCTTAAGCCGGGGGTCACGGGTTCGAATCCCGCCGACGGAGCAAAAAGTTTTTCAATGTTCCTGGGTCGTGGATGTGTATTAAATAAAGTGTATCATGTAATAGAAATTTTAAATATGTGCATAGTATAAAAAAATAAATATATCCGTTGTCTGGTACCTATAACACAAGTTCCTCGGGTACTTAACAAGGGGCCAGACTGACGTGGTATGAAGCGTCCATAGATATATATATAATCTAGCTTTATTATTATATCTTGGAATGAAGTGATTTATATAATTATGATCGGGCTTCACTTCATAATTTTCACTTTCAAATTTAATCATTTATAATACTTAAATCAAAATAGAGTGCTGAACATGCTTGCTCGTTGATCTGACAGAATAAAATCGTATTAACTGAAATGGAAATAGCGCCCTCTCAAACACAGGCCACCGTGTTTGACAGCGGAGTTATTTGGAAGTACAATTTGCAACGACATGCCCGCCGAAAAACTTGAAAAAGCATATTATAAAATGTTTGACAAATATTTTCCGCTTCGCACGGCTACACGAGAAATAATAAAAATATTATTCAACACGTTGTAGTAATAATACAATAATACTAAAAAAATATATAATTTGGTAAGTAGGATTGTTCTATTTGTCCACCCAAGACACCCGCTAAGAAAGGAATTTTAAAAATTCTACCCCTAAGGGGGTGAAATAGGGGTTGAAAGTTTGTACGAAAGTTCGTCATTTGTTTAGTTAAATACATTAAATTTTATGTCTGAGCTACTGATTCAAAATACATTATAATAATATATATTCAAAATAAATAAATACTCGTTTAGCATTTTTTGAAATTCTACCCCTAAGAGGGTGAAAAAATGGTTCAAATTTCTATAATTTTTCTACGCAAGTTCGTCATTAGTTCAGTTCAAGATCTAAAATTTTGTTTTGAGCTAGTGATTTAAAATAAATGAATATTTGAATATAAATATAATAATTGGGGTTGGAAGTTTAAGTGTAAAAAAATACTTCTTAATGCGAGCGAAGCCGCGGGAAAAAGATAGTCAAGTGTAAAATATTTTCCGTAACATAAAGTATCTTGTGTCCTTCATTGGGACTCGAAGTTTTTCCATACCGAATTTCTGCCATATCGTTTCACACACACTTTCGCATTTACAATAATATTAGCTAGTACGGATTAAAATCGTTATTTTACAAAACGACAACAACATTTCAAAGATTAAGAAACAAATTAAATGTCCAAAAACAAAAAACCCGACTGCAGGAACCACTGCACTTTAAACATCAAGTTATATATGATTCTACAATGGCTATTTAACACACTTCATTTTGATACCCCTTACTTACTCAATAACCCGAAAAAAAATTGGAACATCACAATTTGAATTCAAAATCCGTCATCTTGATTTTTTAATTTTTTTTATGTACCCCGTCTCACTTGCTATCCAGATCGATCTAACGATACTTATAAGTCAAAATCCATCAAGCCGTACATATGTATAAACTCGAAAAAATTAACCCACCTTCCGGCGCAGTCAGGTAAAAATAAGAGCACTACCATTTTCAAATAAAGTAAAATAAATACTCTGACAAAATTTTAATCAATTTTGAGCTACTGCTAACTTGGAGTCAAATTATTAAAAGAACGAAATCATATGAATTTATAGTTCAATCAGGTCGGAAAATTTCATCACGGATGTAGGAGACGGCGGCGAAAATTACAGATCACAATAGTCTATATTTTCGATCGGAGACGCCATTGTAATTCACAATAGACATGAAAGACAATTAATTAATGAATCCTTTTATTGCGACGTACTATTGAAAGGTAATAGTAGTCAGAAGAAAATAAGAAAAAAAAAGGAGATGAACGGAAGAAAACTTTTGTAACTTTAAAATTCTGTTTATAATCGCTTGGGTGTGTTTTTTTTTTAAATAAGGAGATAAATGGATTGATGGAGAGCAAATGCCGTCGCCCATGGACAGTCGCAACATTAGCTGAGTTGTAGATGCGTTTCCGGCCTTCATTGCTTGCCGTAGTATGTAAGCGTTGCTGATAGTTTTAACGTTATTAGAGTCGATAATGATTTAACCTTTGGGTTAGTTTTATTAATTGGCGATATGGTTAATTAACCATCTATCAAAAAGTTTGTAATTTCCATTGAAAACGCGATTGTCAACAAAGTGTAGTGACGTCACTTTGTTGTTTTTTTAAGCAAATCTTGAAGCTATCACTATTTAGTGTAAATAAATGAGTAACTATTCTAGAAAAACTTATTAATAGAGGAAAAATTAATATAATAGAATAAAATTAGTTTTTAAGTCAAATTC
>JAOTAV010064061.1:0-14357 GCA_026546445.1 Cyclargus thomasi | reverse complement strand
TACCACGGCCTCACAGAAAACTGGCGTGAAACGGCGTTGTGCTGTGTTTCGTTCAGTGAGTGAGTTTACCGGTGGTCCAATTTCCCTAATCCCCTATCCCTATTGCCATTCCCTCATAAAGGCCGGTAACGCACTTGCGACTCTTCGGATGTCACGAGTATTCATGGGCGACGGCAGTTGTTTTCCATCGAAATTTAGAATTTAGAATTTTTGATCTCAAGTACAAAATATAATGGTGCCTTGACGTGGGAGAGACATGCTTGATTTGCACGAATGGGCCGGCTGGATCTACTTCACTACCTACGCCTTATCTCTTTAGCCTACCTTATAAAAACAGACCGAAAATCCACTTGCAACCCTATCTATGTTGCAGGTATCCATGGGCGATGTAGCTTTCCATCAGGTGACACGTCTGCGAGTTTGCCATCTAAATCAACCTTTACAATCTGACAAAACTTAAATCTAAGTTATTGTTGTGTGCGTGTGTCGAAAACTCCATCACAACGACTGGACCGATCTTGATTAAATTCTTCTAGGTATTCAGGGGGATTTGAGAAAGATTTAGACAAGACCGGTAGAAAAATGTCTGTTGGGTCTGCTATGTTATCTAATATATATAAAAATAAGTTGAGTTTTCCTTCCTGACGACATTACTCCGAAACGCATAAAACGATTTTCACGTATTTCCATCCGTTGGAAAGGTCTCTGGCTCCGTGAGGCTTATAGCAAAGAAAATTGAGAAAAAAGAAATGCAAGAAAAAGAAAATCATAATTCTCATTTATGTTATCACGTGGACGGAGTCGCGGTTAACAGCTAGTCTACGTATAAGCGTGTAGCCGGGTACATTTCCCTCGATCCTGGAGTTTAGACTAGGCTATTAATATGAGCATTATATGCAAATCAACACACAACATAGTGTATGTCGGTCCGTGCCAAAAACGCGAGCCCGTTTACGACGGCCGGTACAAAAATAACCAACGTACGGTTTATAGAGGATTACGAGACTTATAAACATTAACTGCGGTTCAAATTGTGTATATTCGGTAGATTGTATGATTGTGATATTTAAAAAATTGTATATATGTATGTATATGTATGTGTATATATGTATGTGTATAAATATAGTTATTATTCCGTAATGTATTGTTCTATATACTCTTATTTTAAAATTTTAATATAGATTATACTTTTAGCACAATGCCCTTTCTCCAGCAAAGTTGTTCCTTTCTTTCAAAGGTTGTCTGGAAGAAGTTGCTATTTAGTAATAAGACCGCCTTTGTGTACTATCATTATTTTATATTATGCTTTTAAATTTTTATGTGTGAAACTGTGATTGTGCACAATAAAGTATATTTCATTCATTCATTCATTCATTAATTATAAGGCCCACCTTTATACCACATAGTGCGTAAAGTATTAAATGAATAAAATAATTAAATGAAGATATTTTGACATAACTTATTTGCAAAACAATCGCGAACGTCGATTTGCATCTGCTGCTGGTTGACGTAGATATTAAACAATTGATCAGGAACTTGTAAAGGAAGTTGGCATCACCTCCTGGCACATACGACTTGTAAAGTATTCGTACTTCAATTTTATTTGTATCTAATCAAAATTTATTTCACAAGTGAAACACAAAAACTTGTTATGAGATTTCTCATGTTCGAGACCGCTGAAGTTAATTAAAATCGATTATTGGCGTAACTTTAACGAACTCGGGCATCCGAAATGATGTCATTAGAGATTATTCAACCGGCGTTGCCTCTGACAGCGACAGACAGCAAATTAAACAGGCGGAACCGTACTGTGTGAAAACATCCGAAACACTTTCGATCATAAGCTGTGAGAATATGACGCAACGAGAGCTAACATATGGGCGATACTCACGTCATTAGCGCAGTAATACGTATATATACAGTACTCTACATACCTCTCGAAACTGGCGAAAGCACATTAACAAGATTTCAGATTTAAAAACTAGTTTTTGTCCTAAAGTTTATGCATAAGTGTATTTAAAACTTGTACCGCTGAAAATTTTAATAATTCATATTTTCTTTTTTTTTTTTCAATATGTATTTAAACAAATCAATAATTATTTGCACTCAACATAGTAATTAACACAATATACGCAACACCAATTAATATAATAGATTAACAGCTAAGTTTGTGAAACCCTCCCGAACCCTCGACTAAATAAACTTTGACAACCCTTTGACCTTTGAGGGACGAATGAGGGTCCAGTCGGTGTAGATGACCCTAAGCAAATATAGTGATTAAATAATTATTCGGCGTGATGACTTATTTAGATTATACTAGAATTTAACATTCCATCTTGGTTTAATGGTGGTAAGAAATCAAGGCAAACTTGGTTAGATTGAAAATTAATAAAAAAGATTAACAATAGAAAATCAATGAGATACTTTGTATAATGTATACCCTTTGAGATGAGAAAAAGTATTTTTAGTGTAAGATGGTAAGAACTGTAGGTTCCACGAATGCGCTTACATAGATCTCCATATTATGCACGTATATAATAATAAATAATTAAAGAGGTGATTTTTTTAAATAAATGGAACCTTTAGGACCGGGAAATTTATCTATAAGTACGTATAATAAAACAGTAAAATCGGCGTATATGTACAATTAATATTTTTACAGACTAATCAATGTGGGCTTAGGAATAGTACCATAGAACAGAAATATACAAAAAGTTGTCTGTTTATCTGTTTGTACAAGCTAATCTCCGGAACTACTGGACGGATTTGAATACATCTTTTTTTGCTTAATAGCTATTAGATCTGGGCAAAATATATATGATACATTTTATCACGGGAAAATGTACGATTCCCGCATATACAAATTTTTGCGCAACTAAGTTGCGGGCATCAAATAATCTTAAAAAAAAGTGTATATTATGTAGAGCAGACGCTGAAGTAGATAAGTAACAAGGTTTAATCAAATAATAAGGGTCCAAATTTGTAATTATGTTCTAAAACGTTAGTTAACAATTTCATCTTTGATAAATAAAGTTGATAACTTGAGAGGTCTTCAAGTCGTTTAAGCACAGTGGCAAACTTCCACTTCCACTTAAAAAGGCGTCATAATAAAATCGTTATTTGAGCAATGACTAGCGGTTGGTGATGACGATGCGAGGTTTTTTATAATGATCGGTTGCGCAACCGTTACGATCAATGTGGATGTTCATGTGCGTGAAGATCGGCTATCGAATGCACAACTAGATCTCGGCAGACCTAAAAAATACCAGCTTATTGCTTTGATGAAATAGCCACCTCACCCAGCCCACACGCCAGCCCGCACGCTAGCCCGATGGAAATTTAATTCTGATTGTCTACTCTGAAATAATATGAGTTTTGTAGGACGGTGTAATTGAATTTTTCCGTGGATGATGATTATCCCTTCAGTACAATCATGTTAGATACAGAATAAACTTTAGGATTTAGACACGATTTCTTTGTCAAACTTTGCACAAAGTTAGAAAAATTTTGGAAATACCATGGATAGCGTCCACAAAATGCGGCAAAATAAAATGCAAATCTACATTCAAAGACGATGCTTTGACGAGGTAAAAAATCAATAAGAAATTAAAACTAACGAAGCGATCAATAATTTGATTGATTGATTGATAAAACGTAGGAGTGTTTAGCGTAATGAAGCATGGATGATACATCGTACAGCGGAAAACCTGCACGTATGATTTACCGATCTCGTACGGTTCACGAATAACGACCATTTAATTTAACACGGTACATAACTTTACCGGCATTTAGCTATAAAACTTGTATTTTTAACGATCAAGCTGTAACTATTTCATTTCAGAACCTTTCTAGTCTGGCTGCCCAGAAGTTCTGGTAGCTACAGATATGTCAACGAGCACGAGTGTCCATGGCAACGGAAGTTGCCGTCCATCAGGTAACCCGCCTGTATGCTTGCCCTCTAAATGTCATAAAAAAAAATTAACGATCCTGGCTGTTCACTAATCGATCACTTAAACTCCCGTTCGTTGACAACACCGTCGAAGTGTGTCATAAATATCGGTCGGTCTTCCGCGGTGTCGGGCGGTCACGCGACCGCCGGCGGTGCCTGGTTAGTGGTTGCAGGAAGAGTTTCCGCTACATTGCCTTTACGATACAAGATAAGTATGTAAATTGCTTTACAACTATCGGACGCCACTGAATTTATTCTTTGAGGATATGCGGCAGTGGCAGTTAGATGTTACCTTTCGCTACTAAAGATTTACCATTTAATTAATTGATCAAAATTAATTAAATTCTGTTTAACATGATGTTTTTTATATTAAGGAGCCTTAAGCATACCTGCTTTTATAAGCTGCATTGGCTACGTTGTATTAACACAGATTTAATTTCTCTTTTTCCACGAGAGCGTTTGATTAGAAATTAAAGTGTTTTATTATTATATAAGTAACCTCATAAACTATGTCTACACCAATCAGTTGTAGAATATCCTTCTCATGTTATGGTAATGTATTTGTCTGCTGTAGATATTTTGGCTAAAGATAATATTAGAAGTATTTTTTTCGATATCACCCATTATCCTAATTTCTGATCATAAAAAATATGTTTTGTCGCAGAACTTATATGACACGAAATATCTGATAGGCTTTTGGATGTATGGAATCTGACAGGCGTTCGAATTTTTCTCATCAGAAGTTCTTATTTTATGCGTCCAGCTAAAGCCGCCTTATTCAAAAAAATATTTAAACAGTGTTTAGCTGATCAAGATTCGCTGTCCCTTTCTGTCTAACATTTAAATTATTTACAATTTAAATATTTTTATTAATAATGGGAAAGTTATGAAACACTAATAGGGGTGGAAGTTATTAAGGTTAATAAATGTTTATTAGTTACTGATCATAAAAATTTTTAATTCTCTGAATCAGTCTATCATATCGAAAATCGCGATGGTGGTCTCGCTTTACTCTTATGCCTATTGTATTAAGATTGAAATTGGCAACGTTATTCTGGAAAGTACAATCGCGTATACGAAGAGAAGGGGGCATCAGACTTAACCATTTCTTGGGTATAAGTGCGCACGCACATGCTAAATTTGCATTATGCCAAGTGACTGAGACAAAATAGTGTTGCACTTTTTGCCGAAAAAAAAATGGAATTAATCGTAAGTAAATTTTTATCATTACAACATCACCTAAATACGTGAATCAACTTAAATATAACTGTACTACTACTAATCTACAAATATTAATATTAATATATTTATGCATATTTTGGGACATGGGAAACCATACGAATAGTTAAGCATCCACGTTGGAAAGCTCCTCAAATTTAAGCAGCAAAACATACATAATATTAACGCCCTATGTTTTGTTGTTTGCTTAACTTTTGTGTCTAATAACTTCACTATTTCTAGATTTGACGCCTCCGTGGTCCTGTGTTACAGAGCTCTGCTCTTGACTCGGGGGTCGTGGGTTCGATTCCCGCGTTGGAAACATGTTATTTCCAAGTTTGGTTAGGAAAATGCAGGCTGATCACCTGATTGTTTGACAAGTAAGATAATCCATGCGTCGGATAGGCATGTAAATAGTCGGTCCTAGGCTCTCACCGGTCGTGTCGGTCATCCGTCCCACTGGGTTAAGAGAGTAAAAGAGGAAAAGAGAGTGCTCCTGTGTACTACGTACACACTTGGTCACGATAAAATTACTCCTGCGTAACAGGTCTGGTTTCTATGAAACCGTCCACCGTCACCGAAACCGGTGAGGGAGTTATTATAAAGAAAATTCGAAAACTTGAGTAATTCAATGCACAGCTTCCTAAACAGATATATTCCTAAATAAAAAGGCCCGTAATACAAAAACTAAAAACGAGTATTTCTGGACTGATGCGACCAGCAAACACTAAGCGACGCTAAGCTCCTAGATCGATATAGCTATATTTCTTTACTTCGTCGGAAATTAGAACACACAAAAAAATAAATGTTCTCTGAAAACATACAAAGGGCACGGAAATTTTTCTAATTCAATATAGGGAAGTGTGTGATCTAATTTCCAATTCCAATTTATCTTTTCTCTTATTATCACTTAGTTTAGCTTCCTTTATTTACGTCTTATGTGTTATAATATTATGAATACTTACAGCACGTTTTTTTCTTGGTATAATTTGACGACAGTTTAACGCACGCTCGACTCGCGAATCGGAACCGACATTCGGCAACCGATAGTTCCGTCAGTCACGTCGGATACGGAACTAGTTATTATTTATATCGTCTATATTTAATACAATACTGAATGTCGTAAAATGTAACTTCATTTTAAAAATGTTGAACTACATTAATTTTTTAAACTGTATTATAGTTTTAGTATTTATTAAGACGCAAAAATTATTATTCTTTCTCTAGTAATTTTAACATTGTAATTACTTTGTAACTACAAATTATAATATTATTAAAAACGATTACAAACTATTATAAATTATAAACTAAAAAAATATAATATACTAAAGATAAAAAACTAAATCTAAGTCGGAGGCTGCGGGCAATGTCCGTAAGATACTGGCGGCAGTACCTCGCTGTATCGCCAAACTAACACGTTGGCCGAGGTAAGCGCCAGCTCTAGGGTCATTAGTCTTCTCCACCAACTTCTGAGACAGGTCTCTCAAAAGGAGCTTGGCATCGGAGCCCCACGGCCCAAGTTGTTATAATGTTTTGATACCGATAACCTCGGGTACTTAGCACGGGGCCAGACTGAGGTGGTGTGAAGGGTCCAAAGATATTATTATTATCATTATTACTTTATCTAGGACTGCTAAAAGCATATTTTTAATTTGAAATGATTAGCGACAATTCTACACTTTTTTGTCAATCGTCGTTTTTATAGAATTTTTTGTCAAAGGGTTAAGGACCGCTACCGCCCACTTTGATCGAAAGAATCATATTTATTCTCTATTTATAGACATACTAGCTTTTGCTCGCGGCTTTGTTCGCATAGAATTCGAGATTCGTTACCATGGATTATTTATTATTACAACGGAATGAGATGTTTAACTGCAGTGAAAAGTATCCTATATCAAAGGACATCTTCCCAAAGACCTTCACACAAAAAGTCGCTTCGTCGCGACAAGGACAAAGAAAGGACATACAAACAAACACACTGCCCATTTATGATATTAGTAAGAATTTTGCAGATAAAAATTGCTGTTCAGCTCACAACTAAGTACTTGTGAAATAAATTTTCGAATTTACGAATAATGGATGCTGTAGAAAATAAATGACCTGTCTAAAACTAGTGTTACATAAACTCATCCATTTTAAACCGAATAAGAAATCTCGACCTAATTGCTGTAGAATATAAAATGTCCCCACAAAAATAACTCGTATGACGCCACGTGATAAATCAAAATTAACCTCTTTGATCATAACTAAAACCAAACGTCCCATAAACAAAATATAAGCGTCACTTAACAAGCGTTTTTATATTAAAATATCATAAATGTTTTCATCGCGATGCTTTTATTAGTGGAGCGAGTAAGTAACATTTTTTACATCAGAGTAATTATTTTAAATTTCTTCCTCTCGGAGGAAGACGCAGATAATTATCATTTTACAAATTTTGCCTCAATAGTCAACATTATTTATTTCCATAATTTGCACAGTACGAAATTTGGACATGTCAGACATAATTTAACAATTAATGAAATAGTATGAATCATTTAAATGTCAATAGGTGATAAATTGGTTATACAGAAGCAACATTTTAAAACTAATCAATAGTTAATAACATAACAATATAATACAACAATAATAAAATGTGATGTCAACAGATTTCAATGCTCCAAGCATTGCTATCTTGCATATATTCTAAGACTTAATAATAGGCCTTTTGACAGAGTTTTTTTTTACATTTTTTTTTTTCAATTTATTAATTGGCAGCTGCTGTATTCTTTCGGAATTTTATTATGGAAATGTATACATTGCCCTTTTAAAGGAACATTGACCTCATGAATTCTAAAAGAAGGCATAGCTATTTTATATCTATTCCTTGTAATAATGTTATAAGTGTCACTTTTTTTAGGGAACATATTAATATTTTTGTGAAGTTACAGGAGTACTTCAAAAATATATTGAGAAGCTAATGTCAAATTATTAATATCTTTGAATTTCTTTCGTAAAGAGCCAATAATATTATGCTCTTTTCTTTTAAAATTTGAAAAATCTCCTAGCCTACGACCTTTATAATCTAGCTTTCTTAGTACTTAGGTCATGGATATATCTATTCATGTAATATGACTAATAATGTAAAGTTCAATAATTTACGACACCATGTGAAAAGCCCTTTAGGACGTTAAGTATTACCTAATAAATCAATAGTTAACTAATAGAATATGTCTCCTAATCACCCATTAATTAGGATTAAGTTGTAAGATCGGACCCACTAATGCTGGCTTTGGATATAAATCTGGAATCATTAATAAATTAATCGCCCATTAGTTTTGGTTGTGACACGTTTGTTAATTTAGTTAAAAGTTTAGAAGATTTAGTGGCGGTGTTGCTACTGAACAAATAAATAATCAAACATGTTACATGACATATTTTTACAATCTAAGAGCCAGCGACAGACAGAGTTTTTTCATATTATTTAAGCTAAAAGTTTTCCTTTATATTCCGATCTATATAATACGATATAAGTACTACGAAAATTTTTAGACCCCTTTCCCCTCAGTGTCACAACTCATAGTATTTGAAGACATAAGTGAAAGAAGCAGATAACTAACATCTTAAAAAATCCCGCATTTTTGCATTAATGGTCGCTTTTGGACCCAAAAGATTCTTAATGAAAATAATGTGGGTTTTATATATATATAAAGTGTGTATCAAGCTATAGCTTGATACACTAGCTAGATAATGGAATTGGTAACTTATTTTTTTTTTAATTATAGAAAAAAATAGTATATACTCGAAGGTTGCAAAATGTTAGTTAACCGTGCCATTCACTTATTTTTTATTTGTGGGACCCAAAATAAATATAAAGTCACAAAACATGGGACTCCCTTCCCTTTGTCACACTTCGTCGGCCCCCTCTCTACGTGTGACGTAGTTTATGGATGGTCCCGTGTATAAGAACATGCTATGGATGGATGGAGTTTTGGTCACTGTTGGGTACTTTCAGAGAACTTTCTTCCTTACTATAAACATTTTGGTAGACCGCACGCGTACAGTCGGTACAGATATGGCGCGAAATGTATGAAATTCTAGGAAGCACAGGGTTACCAACTCTCAAAAATATTTCCTAAACCTATGTAAAAACCCACTAAAATAACCTGTTTTAAAAAATACCCTTTATTATATGTAATAAAAATACTTAAAAATAAAAAAATAATTGCCACAGAAGTCAGAATACATAATTTTAGTACAAGTGATATTGCTGTCATATGACGACGCCGATTATTATTATTTTATTGCATTATTCAATAGAAAAAAATTATATAATATATTATTATCAGTTTTTACGATTGATTAATTCATGAATACTGATAATTATCTTTTATAAATTCCGATGGGATAGGATTTTCAATTGTTACAATAAAATTAAAGTTCAAATTCCCGGATTGTGTTGTGTTAAGAAAACCCTCAAAATAGATAACCCTTAATATTTAAAACCCCCAAAAAAATCCCAACTCGCTTATTTATTCCCTGAATTTGGGGAAAGCACACTTAACACTGAGGAAGCGTTTTTAAGCAACGCGTAGCGGTCTACGTTGACAATAATTCACATTCGTCACCGGTGCTGACGCCCTCCTTGTGTTCGGCGTAAGACAAAGGCCCGTAAGGACCTGTGTGAATAAAAATGTTTTAATCGTGCTCTTAGTATTGAGCGCTGTCTACAGTTACAGGCCTAATATCAGCCTTTAATAAACTTTAAGTCTAATCATACTTACTGCACAAAGGAATACGAAGAGAAGTAAATTTGCCGCCATCTTCTTCTTCACTCTATCACACATTATTTTATTTCTAAATTATAATAATCTTTTTGTAATAAGTGATGCAGCCGTCAAAAACATAACTGTATTTTTTATGCCCGAGGTTTCCTTCCCTTTTCTCCAGAGATTTCCTTTAAGTCAAAAAAAGTTAATCTTTATTAAAATAGATTTGAATTTTAGTTAGACAGCCCCTAGACCTACAATAGCATTGGACAATACATTTCATTATTCAATATGATTGAAAGTTGCCGTGGGAGAGCCATGCTTCGACACGAATGGGCCGACTCGATCGGAGTGATACAACGGCCTCACAGAAAAATCTTACTCTTCGAAAACTCCGCCATCATAAAGGCCGGCAACGTACTTACGACTCTTCGGGTGTCGCCAGTGTCCATGGGCGACGGCAGTTACTTTCCATCAGGTAACCCGTCTGCCTGTTTGCCCCTTAAATATCATTAAAAATAACGAAACACTTCGTGCGCGAGTCCAACTCGCACTTGGTCTGTTTTTTAATCAAACTAACAAAACGAACCCAATAGCAGTAAGATACGTTTTACAGACAGTATTGCCAGTATTACTGTAGAAAATTACCCAATGAAACTGCACACTAAATGCTCTTTATAGTTGTTGTGAATCACGATAGTTGCCAAGAAAATCTTCAACCGAAGCGAAATAATCCCTATTGATATCTCTATACGTTAATAGGGTTGCCACTTCAAAAAATTCTGACATAATAATATTTTTATTACTTGGTTGCTTTATTGAACATTTAATAAACTGTAAAGTAATATTAATGTCACATATACCGGATAGGTAATAGGCCTCCGTTTTTCTTAAAAGCTTGTTTAGGTATTTTTAGATTTCTTGACGTGTTTGTGACATGCGCCTTTTAAGATATTTAACAAATCTAAAAAATTTTGAAATAATGTTTTTTTCCAACAAATTGGAAACCTTATTTCCTAATTTTTAGAGTTGTTAAATATATATAAAAGGCGCGTGTCCATAATCAAAATTTTATTTGCAAAATATTATTATTTTTCCAAAATATTAACCTATTAAGTACTCCGTACCTACACAAGCTTTTAAGAAAAACGGCCCTATTACTAAGACTTCGATGTCTATCCGTTTGTCTGTCTCCAGGCTGCATCTCAAGGACGGCTAGAGAGCTGAAATTTTCTCAGATTATGTATATCTGCATTGAGGTTAATTAGCCTATGATATACGTTGCCACTGTAACAACAAATACCAGAACCAAAATAAATTTAATAAGTAAGAGGGGCTCTCATACAAAAATCGTAATTTTTACAAAATACTAAATTGTACTGATCAGTAACAAAATTTAAACAAAATTTATAATGAATGAGCCTAGATTTACTCTACTAAATGAAAAATATACTACTTTACTTCCGTAGGGTTCCGTACCAATATGGTACGGAACACTTCGTGCGTGAGTACTACTCGTACTTGGCCGGTTTTTATTCAGTAGCAAACGCTATAGAAAGTGCTAATATGCCAATTTTTCATTCAAAGGTTTTGTGACAGCCCTACGTAAGAGTAGCGATCTTCGGATTATGTATTAACATTAATTTGTCGTAATTCATTTTACATGAATAACATTTAGCGTAATTACGCACAACTCAAGATTATTATGAGGAAGACAAATAAATATGTCGTAGAGGTTTAATTGTGTGTTAAACATGGAAATTATAATTGTTAGTTAATAAAAGAGATAGTAGAAAGTAGATTTTGCCACCAACTCCATTCTTCCACAATTCTTATTTATTAGACCAAGTTCAACCTTCAATGTGTGCGCCAAATTTTATGAAAATCGTTTCGGCAGTTTTTGCGCGAAGAAGAAACAAACAAATATACAAACTCTCGTATTTATAAAATTACTAGAAAATGGAAAAAAAATATGATTTTGGAAACGCAGTGTTTTTTCGATTTGCCATGATTTATATAAATAAAACGTACCTAAACAATGACTTTATCTTTAAAATAGCAAAGTCTATTATTATTAACATTTACTTATAGTCAAGATAGAAATAATAATTGTTTATGCCAACCAACTTAATAAAGATTTTCTCATAACAAAGATGAAAGATTCAAATGCATTTAACGACTGAGCTTTGTTAATATTGTTAACGAGAATCTGTATTGTAGGTCAAGTACAAGCCAAAACACACGCGGTGCATAATTGCAGTTTTATGTTCAAAGAATAAGAATTACATTCTATAAAATAAATCTATCCATTGTTGTCGAGGAACTCCTTTTGTATGTCAAAGAAATGGATTATAAGACATTACAAAATTGATGGTACTAATCTAAGTACTATCTATATTTTATACGCGAGCGGAAAACTTTGTACCCCTTTTCACGAAAGACGCGTAGATGTAAAAGCATGAAATTTAATATAGTTATAGTTGATATGGAGGAGGAGCGTAGAATACCAATATTATTTTAAAATATGCTATAATCATGCATATTTTTAATAAATAAAACGCTACGCACACTACAATATTTTGAAATGACACGATTATCATACACGAAACACTCTTTTGTCTAAGGTTGAAGTTTGATATCTTAACATATAATAAACCGGTATAATTGGAGTGTCTGTACATTTAATATTTTTACGAATTAATTAATGTGGGGGTGCTAAGGAACAGTAATAGAACATATATCGACAAAAATGTTGTCTGTTTGCCTGTTTGTCTGTTTATACGCGCTAATCTCAGGAACTACTACACGGATTTTAATAAATCTTTAATTATTAGGTCTGGGCAACATATAGGATACTTTTTATCCGGGGAAAATGTACGGTTCCCGCGTGATATACAAATTTTTGCGCAAGGAATTTGCGGGCACCAAGTAGTTTTTAAAATAAAATGTAATAGCCGGGTAACGAGACCTTTATGCCCAATTGAAGTCTGTGACTGAATTGAAAATAGTTTATAGTTTTTATAGGTCCTCTACACGATGGATTCAAAAATTTATGATCGAATTTCGACCATATTGCAACTTCTAGTAATATTAGTTCTATTAACCTATTTCGTAATCTACTAATATTATAAAAAGGTAAGTGTATGTTTCTTTGGGTGTCTATATATATCATCTATATAAACCATTTGTACGCGGGCAAAGCCGTGGGTAAGTGCTAGCTTACAATATAAGCAACCACTGACTTGTGACGTAAAGAATGGTATCAATAAGGGAATATAAAAGGGGATATTCACAACACGTCTCACGAAGATTGAGCAAATCCGCTGACAGCTTATCTCCAATCAGTAGTTCTGTGGTTTTACCACCGCTATTCCTTCATTGGGTATTTAGTCTTTGAATAAATAGCTTCGACAGCGACACGTAACACATTAATTTCACTTCTGGAAATAATCTGAAACATAAATCTGGGTAAGTATAATAATTTTTCAACCACTTTTTGACGCATTATTTTGTTTCTTGCAAAAGGGAAGATGTTAATAGGAAAATTACTAGGCTTTTCATCTAGCTAGTAGTCCTGTAGCTAGTAAGTTACTTAAAGTAATACATATTGTTATTTAAAGCCAGGAATATTCTTCGACCTTTACCAAATAAACATAAAGGTAACTCCTAACTCTCCAGTCCCATTAAACTTTCATAATATATACCTTAAACGGACAAAAGGCGAAGCCATAGCATCATAATACAAATGTATCCTCATCGTAGATGATTTTACGCATACATTGGCGTAAATACAGGTGATTTTAGCCTCTCTTTGGTGCCGTTGTCGCTATGCCGTGTTGCGTCCGTGTTCATGTGAAACCGTACACAAATCCATTATTACAGAGACGGTCACCGTGCTGGATAAGTTGTCAAAACTCTGCATGGGATTCGCATGTGAAAAAGATTTAGACTCAAGAAAAAGTATAAAGAAAAATTCTGGAGTATTTCATTGTCGACACCACGTTGAGTGACTTCAATTTGGAAAACGCACCGAGTTACTCTACTGTATGATTAAACTGTATTAGTTCTTTTACATGAAGCCAAAGTCAACCGGCCGTAAACACAAAGTAATGAAAAATCCGGTGGAGAATTCTGAGTACATTGTAAAAAGTAGAAAAATGGATACTTTTACGAGTAAACTAAATTTTTAATAAATGCATAATCTAACCAGAATTTAATATTCACCTAAGACAGCTGGTGTTATCAGTACTGAAAGGAATAAAATTTAAATTACGAATAAATCCAAAGTATGCTTTGGTGGCCTTATAGTGTAAAACAGACTCACTGAACTTTATGACTAATGTGTATATATATATATATTATATTTATGTCGCAGAATCAGATGGATTAGGATCCGCACAGTCGCCATCGGTGTCCGACATGATCAATCTTCACACAGTCAG
>JAOTAV010064050.1:0-14358 GCA_026546445.1 Cyclargus thomasi | reverse complement strand
TCTATCGGGAGAGCCAGTAAAATATAAATTCTGATCTGATTTCTACTTTAAAAGATCTATTTTCAATTTAGGACATTTCCTAAATTTTTAGGATGATACGAAAATATACCTGAACGATAATAATATAATTGATTAGTTACCTTTTTACGACCATTTTCAATAGACATGGTGATAGCAATATTGAGTTCGCTAATAAATAACTGCGAGCAGTAACTGATTATGTTGGTCCTCAAAATGCTGTCGCGTTCCCAATCGTGGTTCTTATCTAGGCATTTCAACAGCTGACATGGCATTAAAGATCCCGTAGCAGACAAATCCGACATAAGCCCTTTGAAAAGACTTCCAAGGAGATCTGACATAAGCTGGTGCCGTATGGATGTGCACGAACAGGATTTCTTTGAAGAAAAGTACTTTGTTACTAACTGTGATAAGAAGTGCATTATGTCAATGAATGACAAAATTGCTTTATTAATCTTTTTTTGATTCTTTAAGAAATCGAAAAGAGTAACGCTGTAACACATACCGGATTGCCATCTGTTTCACAGGAACAGTTAGCAGCTAGCGATGGTGTTCGCTTGACTTGAAACGACGCATCTACAGGCAGCTTACATTTACAATCCATAATTTTCTCTTTCAGGCCAGCAAGTTGACATTTCTTAGATTTTAATGAATCTATTTTTCGTAGCATATCGTCATCACATTTTATTTTAAAATTATGTAAATCACTAGCCAAAGACGCTTTTTCCTTTTGAAAATTAGAAATCTGTAATTTTTTTTGGATTATTTATTCGTTCAAAATCATCATCGTTATCAAAAGCAACATCAATGCATGATAACAAGTAAATATCAAACCTCCGCTTTCAACGGTTTATTTTTATTTTCTTCATTTTTTATTTCATTTTTTATTTGTTTTAAATTTTCTTGGACGGCAGCCAAGTCAGATCGAGTAGCGCGTTCTGCTTCTATACTAAGTCCACGTGCTGTGCTGATCTCACTCTCTAGGTATTGTATATTCCGACGCTCTGCTTGTTCTTTAAACTAAAACCACAATAAAAAAATAGCTATGTCAAGCATTTTCTAAAAATATGGTACCAAACATTTTTTCAAAAGACTGATGAGTGGATGATATTGTATGGCTCCCAACGAAAATTGTATTCATATTAATTAGTAAAATATCGTTCAACTAGCATTTTGTTTACTATTAAATCAATCGGATCTTTTTTTGGCATAGTTTTATGATATTTTGATAAATTATAGAAGT
Organism: Cyclargus thomasi; assembly: GCA_026546445.1. NCBI lineage: Eukaryota > Metazoa > Arthropoda > Insecta > Lepidoptera > Lycaenidae > Cyclargus > Cyclargus thomasi. Next base: position 13,097 of record JAOTAV010064050.1, on the reverse strand, counting down.
TCATTTTTTCCCAATAAATTGTTGTCAGTAGTCTCAACTGCTTGCCTGTGTAAATATAATAATAAAATTGTGTGTCTAAAAAAGGAGAAGCCTAGGTAGATAACGTAGACATCACCTACGTCATTTGGTCGAATTATGTCAATTTAGTGCCAACCTCAACTAAATTACAATCCACCATCTGCCCATGAACCGATTTCTCTGGTAGAACAATAAAAAATTATAATGTAATTATAATTTTTTAAATTAATAAAATAATTTTAAAACAGACCTCAAGTTCTCGATCAATCTGCGTCATCCTGCAGTGCTCCGCAGCGAGCGCCGCGTCGTCCCGTGTCACTAGCTCACTTAGTCGCAGTCTCTCGCACGCCAGCCCACACACCTCCTTGTCCACCTGCATCAACTTCTCCCTCATCTCCTCCGCTTCCAAGCTGCGCTGCTTCAGCTCATTCACTAACATCTTACACTTGCCTTTGTATTCGTTCCTCTCTTCTAATATCCGTTTTATCTGTATCAAAATAATAAAATAGCAATAATATCTTAATAATATTTTATTTACTCTAAAATGATTCATAACAACTTCATACAATAATACCAACTATTGGTAAGTTAATAAACATTTTTTGAGCATACCACCTTAGTCTTAAAATAATAGTAGCTAAAAACGCACAAACCTATCGGTAGCGTGCGACAGTCATTTTAGGTATTAAAGTAGTAAAACTATCATTAAAATAATACTTATTTTGCGGTAGCTATAATAGTCATTATTTTCTCTTACAAAGGCAAACAGTAATTGCTGAAACATTGTAAGCGAGCGTCATGTTTGTACCACTTTATATTTTCCAGCTATCTTAAAACGACCAACAACAGAAATGACTACTTGTAGCGAATTTTTAAGAAGACAAGTTATTAAGTTACATGTTATTTTTATAAGCTTATTTAAATACACCGAAATATACAGAAAGTAACATAAGTGATAAAACTTCACTTATATAGAGTTCAATATGAAAATAGCAGCGTTGAAAGCGAAAAATCAATTTTTTGTGATTTAAATAGGCGAGGGCCTCAGCGACGTGACTTTCCCCATACAACACACAAAAAAGTTTTTTCGCTGTCAGCGCTACTTCTTTCACAATGAGCTCTATATAAGGAACACTTACAACCCCTAAAGTATTAACATTTAGTTTTCTTTAGGTTTTAAGGAAAAATACGTTTTTTTTTTATCGAGGGCTACTGCACATAGCAAGGACTTTATTATTATTTCTTTTTTCCAGAGCTAAAATTATCTATAAAAATATATAACCACTTCACTTTCGCATTTATAATGATGCGATGTATGCTGTAACTAGATTCTTTCTTATTACCTGGTCTTCTGTATCCTTTGCTTTGTCTTCGGCCAATTTTAAGCGACGTTCATAACCGTGTTCTAAGTCTTTCCAGGCAACATCCGTTCTCTCCAATAATTCTAGCCTTTCCGTCTTTCGTCTCGAGAGATTTGCAGCTCGAGTTCGAAGATCTGAAATTATTTCTTCTAGCTCCGCTAATTTTGGGAGGTACTCCTTGTCAATACCAAAGCCGGTGCAAGCCTATAAATTATAACAATAAAATAACCAAAAGCTTATTTGCTAATCACAATTTTAAGGAGACGACAAGATCTGATTTCGAATGAGAAATACTAAAACAATGCTAGAATAATAAATTTTAAAAAATTAACTCATCACTGTAATTTATTAATTACCGTGATGAGGAGGTTTGTCCATCTATCACATCGAAACTACTGAATGATTTTTGAAGAAATTTAGTATACATATTGTAAACCTAAAGTAACCGTTAAGAACTGGTAGCAATTTTTGAGTAGGTATTTGAGGCAACCTGAAACCGATGTGGTGGGCTGTAATAGGAGAGAGACGGAAAGGTCTAATTATTTCCGATTATTATTATCATTTGCGATTGGCCTAATTCGATGTGTAGAAAGCCATGGGTAATACATGCATTTGAAAGATCTTTGAACTTAGTTCGGTTGTACCAAAAGTCGACAGATCATGAGACCCTGACCTAGTGGCGTAGAGTGGGGAGCAGGGGTTTTTTAGAGCAAAATTTCACAGAAATATAAAATATTTCAAATTTTTGACCATTTAATTTTTCTAACACAGCCATAAACTCGGAGCCATTAAAAAGCACTTAATATTTAATTCCTTAACCTGTGACGAATTCTTGGAACTCCGTACCTATGGGCGTAATTGCAAATTTATGATGACGGACGGACGATATCTTGATGTATGAAAGAATATCGCGAACAATATCTGCGTGAAAACTGCTCTTAATATTAGTAAAAAATTGTACTATTAAATTAAAAAGCCTGATTAAGGGGGCGGCGAATTTATCCTAGTGTGCGGCAAAATTGTCCTCCGCCCCGGGCGACCGATATCCACACTACGCCACTGATATGACCTTTTTAACAAACGTAGAATTGTTATCTAGCCTATGAATTAATACATCTAATGGTGCTTAGCTACATAAAACACATACGGCCTTAATTTCATTCCTGACTTTAGCTTTGATCCTTTTTGGCTTCTCTTCAGAATCAATTCTGGCTTCTTTACTCTTTTGTTTTGTTTTCGAGATTTTTTTGTCAAAGTAATTATTTTCAACGCGCATCACAACTTTGGTCTCAAAAGGAAGTCTGATGACGGGGCCCGTGATGGAGTTTACATCGAAGCTGGAACTACTCGTAAAGCAACTTCTAATTTTAGAAATGCTGCGGTTCATAACTTTTACACTCGAAACACTCTCGACCACTTTATATTCGTTCAGGCTCGATTCTATGAACCTGAAAAATTTCTGTATTCAAAACCGTGACATACAAAGATAGAATGACATTGAAAATAAAGCAATTCTAGAATTCCTAAGGAATCCGAGAATAGCTGCCCGTATCAATTTGTTTTCCGTTATTGGATTAGAAACGATAGCGAGAAATATTATATTTAAGCCTTAAAAGTATGACAGAATACTTAAGTCTATAATAAAGCTGGCAGGCGACCAAAAACTTAAAAGAATACACTCTTGTACCCCACATACAATATACAAGTAACGTCTTTGCGTGTATCATATATAACAAATTATGTGAAACATTTGGATACATAAAATAAATTAAAATTTATGAAATCGTTAAATTTAATTTCGAACTCGCAATAGGCAGTGGAAAGGACGTATTTAATTAGTGAAATTACGATGAAGGCGGTGTAATATGGCCGGCTAGGTGTATGAGGGCTTGGCCTCATTTCTTCGCTAATAGCACTGTTTCCTCGACATAACGTCTGCCGCATGTATTATGCAAATATACAATTGACATTTAATCGCTGGTTGCTACCTGCTATGACGACTGCCAGAAGCTGATGCAAAATAATTAGTAAAGCCTGACTTTATTCTATTTATATTAAAGTAGAGGTCGCCCTGTGGTCGAAATTTGATCATAAATATTTAAATCCACCGTGTAAGGAATCTATAAAAAAGTATAATATATTTTCAATTCAATTACATACTTCAATTAGGCAAAAAGGTCTGAAAACCAGGCCATTCAATTTTATGGAAAGAAAAACAGACTTCAACCATAAACAAAATTCGTATATAATTATCGTGTCATGACAAAATATTGTAGTGTGCGTAGCGTTTTATTTATTAAAAGTATCCAAAAAATATATTTTCAAATAATATTGGTATCCCACGATCTTTCTCCATATCAACTATAACTGGGAGAAATTTCATGCTTTTACATCTACGCGTCTTTCGTAAAAGGGGTACAAACTACGAAGCTTTCCGCTCGCGTAAATATAGATAATAAACACTTACCTACTCGTAAGTGTAAAACACGACAGGCAGCTTGCGCAAAAAGCTTATACTAATTTAGAAATTCATTGGTTTTTTCTTCAGGGCAGGATACAAATAAAAAAGTTTCCTAATGCCCACTTTCTTGTACGTAAAATAGTTACATAATTCTCAGACTTAGTGACAGTAATACATAATATAAAGTTTAGGCAAAAATGTAAAGCTACAATGTTTCGGAGGAGTAAGGTAGCCAACATTGTGACACAAGAATTTTAAAGTAATGATAGACATCAAAAGTCTTTTAGCGCCGCTATATTTATAGTAAACCCTATAAACACATTAATACTCTAAAGTGTCTATACCAATAACATACGGCTAAAGAGTTTGTTTCTTTGAACGAACGAACGAACTAATCTCAGGAACTACTGGCCGGAGTTGAAGTTCTTTTTATGTTGCTTAGTATATTTATCGAGGAAGGCTATAGGCCATATATCATCATGCTACGATCAATAGGAGCCGGGCAGTAATCAAATAATGTTGAAAGAACGAGATAATCACAAAGTTTTACGCAGACGTAGTCGCGGGCAACAGCTAGGGCTAACTAACTTATAGGCCAACTCACTCGTGCAGGCTGTCAGCGTGTTGATGCCCCAGGCGGTGCCAGGCCAGCAGCGCGGCGGCCAGGTGCTGCTCCTCTGGCACCAGACACAACATAGGTGCGCCGTCACGTGACTCGCGCTCCATTTCATCCTGAGTCGACTCTAGCGCGGACTGTGGAATAACGTGTTTCTTATAAAGTTAGGGGACAAACGAGCAAACGGATTACCTAATGGGAAGCAAATACTGTCGCTCATAGGTGCTTGCAATATCAAAAGAGTTGCAAGTGCATTTTTTAGCTTTTACTATAATTAATCTATATATAAGAGAAAGTCGTGACAGTTACACCACTTATAACTCAAGAACGGCAGAACAGATTTGGCTGAAAATTGGTAGGGAGGTAGCTTAGAGGACGGACATAGGATACTTTTTATCCCGTTCGACAGCGTTCCCGTATGACTTGACATGAAACGTCAGTCCCTATAAAACGTGGTATAACAAAAAAGAATCAGACTTGGAATAACAAAACGTAAATGACAGCTCTGTAATTGGCGTAAAATGACAGCTATGTAATGACGTATGGATGACAATTTGATATTTGTAAGAAATCAATATTAAAACTATTTATATTAAATAAATAATTAACTAGTGGATTAAAGTGAAATGAAGTTTAATTAATAATGCCGCAACCGATAATGAATGATTAATGTATTTATTTAATTTTTTTTTTCTATTTTTTCCAATAAAAAAACACAATCAGCTTATTTATTGCCATTAAGGCGGAACAAACTTCGCCGGGTCAGCTAGTAACTGATAATTTTACTTTATGCATTACAAAAAATTACATTTAATGAAGTAGAAACTCCTTATTATCAACTATGCGTTGTGAACTTTTTAATATGGGTAAGACTATCACATAAGGATACTGACCTCATGGAAATTCATAAAACGAAGGGAGAAAAATTTCAAGTTGTGGAAACTGCAGTTATCTAATCATCATTAAAATCCAATTAAAATTATTAGTTGAGGTCGGGATACCTTTAAATCTATATATGGGGACGCTTCTAAGACCTTAGTTATGTTCCAAGTAATGAGAGAACCCAGCGATAGTTTTTTCTCTGGACTTGATAGACAACCTGTTCCATGCTTTCCAATTTTGGTATCCTGCAAAGAGATACAGGAGCTGTCTATTTATAAAATGAATAAAAAAGTTAGAACAAGTACCTAATAGTAGTTACCTGTTCTAACTTCTATATTAATTTACTGTTCTTAAACACTGTATAGTAAATATTATTTATTTATTTATTATTACCCCAATGTTATTTATTATCCCTTACATTACCTGATAATCTAATAATGATTATGGTTTAAGTTATCAACATTCAGAAAACTGGCGTGAAACGGCGTTGTGCTGTGTTTCGTTCAGTGAGTGAGTTTACCGGTAGCCCAACTTCCCCAATCTCCCTATCCCTATTCCCTCGTAAAGGCCGGCAAGGCACTTGCGGCTCTTCGGATGTTACGAGTGTCCATCGACGGCGGCAGTTGCTTTCCATCAGGTAACCCGTCTGCTTGCCCTCTTTCTTTTAAAAGTTTTTTTTGTCAAACTTTTTTTGACAGATTCTCCATACAACAGCTGTCAAAAAGTTGTGGATAGACTATCCGACGCTTTATAGTAAGCGGTGAAACATGCCAACGGTATCTTTTGTAATTGTCGCAGACACGGGAGTACGAATTCTATATATTTATATGCAAACTCTATATTATATAAAATCACGTGAATATAACGTGGACTGCACATGCACGTCATAAACAATGTTATAAAATATAATACGGCGCCGCTCCACCATCCAGTTTAAGATTAGTTTCCTTATTTTTCTATTTTTTGATAGTTACAACGTCCATTGTAAAATATAAGCTTGTTTTCGAGGAAGCATAATAAGTAAAGGTAGCCGCAGTTTGCTAATGTAAATCTTAGATATACATTGGAACCAGGGTGATAAGCCAAGATCTAAACGTTTTCGCTTCTTTGAAGAAACGCCAAACAAAACGTATGGAAATGACATAAGCGTTTGTTACACCTTATTGTCATTTCCATAGATTTTGTTTGGGGCGATTCTTCAAAGAAGCGAAAACGTTTACGTTTTGGCTAACCTCTCAGATAAATACAATTGTCATCGAAAAATCTGATCTATCTATTCAGAAAAACTAGAAAGATCAAAGATTTATGGTTAAACATTTTTGGGCAAAAATTTAGATAAGAAAAGTCTACTCTTTGTTGGGTTTTGCGCTTACCTGATTGTACCGACATGATTGAAAATTCATTTTATATGTCCAGTCAATTTATCTGCTATTTTTTTTACTTTTCAATTTAATGAATTTTTGTTTACAAGAAATTATAGCACTTATATGATTTGTCAATCAATCAGATTTCCTAGACGGTCATAGAGCATGACGACGTCAGAGTATAATATAATTGTATCTATGAATCTCCACTATAGTATTCTGTCCATTATGGCTTTGTTAATCTTTTAGAAATTTTATAAACATTGTGTATGTTATGTAATTTACATTACATAATATAGTAATCTTTCGATGAAAATATATTAAAAAGATACACACACCCCATCCAAATTAAATAAAGTAATGGCAACGAGACTATCTGACAAAAAACAACTTAATCAAAATCAAGTGTATTGAAAAATAAAACTTAACTTAATGATTTAAAGGTCACAATCGTACAAAAGTTAAACGAAACGACTAGAAGCAGAATAGTGCTTATCAAGCGCGGTTGCCGGTACCACTTAAAAATTCACTGAATTTTTATGATATTTGATCGAAGTAATAATGCGTTAAAAGATCCTTAAAGAGAAAAAAAAAACAATTACTGTCAATATTGTACACAAAATATGTGGGCCGGCCGGCAGTGTCGCTAGTGCCGTGACTCCGTTTTCCGCAATATTACCCGAGCGCGGCACGACAATTTCCGAATGTTAGGTTAGGCCAGAAATGGGCCGAAATCGAAACTGAGACCAAAATTGTATTTTTGGCCGAAACTAGCTGAAACCGAAACCGAACCATCGGTCGGACACTAATTTTAATCAACTTAAACCAATTTAATCTACTTGCCAACTGACATGTTTTTACCTATTTCGTATTTTCATATTGATATCAAATTACCTAAATGAAACTTTATTTCATTGTTATCTCTTAAAACAACCTTTGTTTTTGAATTAATATCTCAAACCGGATTCAACCAGTTGGATAATATTATACAAAAATCCAAATTCTATATGCCTTTTTGTTGTCACTAACGACAGGTATAGGTATCAGACCTTTACTGTGGTATAGGTAAAAACATGTAGCCCAGTTTGCGGCCTCTGGTGTAAAATAAAATAAAAAAAACTTAATTTAAAAATTAACTCTTTAGAACGTCTAAATAAGGTCTACAGCCGATTTGAAAAAAGACTTGTACAACGTACTCGTAAAAACAAAAAACTCGTAATACAAACGATTACGAATAGGTACATTGTAAGTTTTTATTATTTGAAAGTACAAGGGCCTACTCGTCTATGATTTTGCTCTACGTCGCTTGTGAAGTGCTTAAATAACTTATCTATTATGGTTATCCATAATAATTCAACGTCTCAACATAAGTATTTTAATTTTTAAAAAATATATTATAAAGGTGCATGACCTGACGTAGCCAGCCTCTAAGGATGTTGGTCATTGGCCTCAACTTGAGATTTTTTAAATTTGGAACAGTCAAAAGTAACTGGGGTGCACATTTTAAATTCCTCGCGGAGATGTGGGGCAGCTGTATATAGGAAGTGCGTCTGCAACGATTAACAAGATGAACACTGCACAAAACGTGTTTGCCCGGGCAAATAATCGAAAGTCGGCAGGCACTCAGTCGAATATTCAGACCGTTATATATGCTTTTGGGTCAGTCGTAGTAGGTGCGAGGTATTAACCGGTAATATTCCATTACTCATGAACTTAACTAATAGATTTATCGCAGCTCATTTGAGCTGTTGGGAGATCAGATAACACCAGGGTTAGAATGGCGTCCGAGAAAGTGTTCTCTCTATGGCAGTATAAACAGACAAATTAATAAGATGCAAACAGGAAGGTGTAGACAGATGCACAAAGAAAATATTCTATCAGTTTATCCGAACATTCAGTCAGCTTGCCTATTCTTTGGTATTTCGACGATGCTTTTGCTAAGCCTAGGGGATTTTTTCTTTCGAAATCTAACATATTTTACATTTATGCCATTGCTATAATAACTTACATCATGTGTTATGTTAGTGGAGTTTTAAAAAAACGTCATTGTAAAATATTCCCATGAATTGTATGAAATTAGATAAATGCGATTACCGCAACATGTCCCTATCCCACTTATGCGTGGAAAACTAAATGACTATTAAAAATTTTGTGTGCCACCAACAGGAAGTGCACAGTGACAAAATAAAAAGACTTCAAACTGTACATAAGTGTCCATATTTCTGTCTGCCTGTTATCCTTACGCCTAAACCAGTAATATATTATTCTAAAACGCGATAAAAATGATTCTATATGATAATAATTATAAAACATTGCATTTAATACATAATTCTAACTTAAATAGGTTTTTAAGATTGAGGAGTTCTATCGAGTCGACGGGTTTTAAGAGAGACTTACGATAGAAAAAGATACTTAAATATCTTCATCCTACAGACATAAAAATAATAAAATCTTAGAATGCGTGTTACAACAAAAACGCTTTGAAAAAATTAAACATTTTATTAAAATAATAAACTAATGAGTGAAATATCGGGGAATTATAACCATTATAGAGTTCCTTGGTTTATTCTCTCACTTTTACAGAATAGTTTAGATACATGAAAAAGAAGTCTTTTTCTCCGAAAATTCTGACAAACACATCAAAGAAATCATTTCGTACTAGTTTCATACTGCTGTTTTAGTCACTGTTTTTAGCAAATATTTTAAATAAATCTTGGTCCATATTTTTCTTAAAGCTAAATCACACATTCCAGAGATGATTTATCGTTATGAAAGCACGTGAATACATCATATGCAATCGAAAAAAGGAAAAGAGAAGGGTCGATATACGGCAAGTCGACGGCTGGCGCCAGTGGCCGGTTCCAGCGCTAACGGTCCGAGCCTTACAGCATTAGCTGCGGGGTTCATCCTATTTATAGTACAGCTTCGTGTCAACAGCGGTATTTATAAGTCTAACCATCGTCTACGTTTATCCATTTCTATTCTCCGGGAATAGCACACATTTCCCTGGCTCTAAGTAATCTATAAATTTTATAAATAAAGTATTGTGGATGGAGAGCGAACTTATTGCGGCAACGTTGTGCGTGATGAGTTGAAATAAGAAAAAATGTGCTCAAGTTTTTGGAATGTACTTAAAAATAAATATCCATAATATCTCAGCATATTTTTCAATTTCCCCCTTTTTGCTTCGGTAACGAGAACGTGAAATACACGCAGGATATTGTTACATCGTGAGTTTTGCTATCCGATTACACTGGTCTGTCGTTATCGAAGTGGCTTTCTAAGAAAACAGAGATTTTATTTTAGATTTTTGCGAAGAATTACATAATTGTCCGTCTATGCTTTATTTTAAATTTTGATGAGTTTGAAACACGGAATTAAATGTTTACTACGTAATTTTAACAAAGTTCTGCATCACAAGACTTGAAACATTAATCCGTATCCCTGATGCGTCTGAATAATTTAAATAGCTAGCGTAAAACTTAAAAAATTACATATCAGACAATCGTAAACATCGTCATAAAAGTTGAACAATATACTTTAACGTATACAGTTACCGTCCTCTTGTTACCGGTCACGATAAATACAGTTGAACTGAAAATATTTTTAATTAGCTATGCGTGTGACCCAAAGTATTATCCGTCAATTTTTTTTTTAACAGTAAAAGAAGCCTTTGTGTAAACACGATACACGATAGTTACAGTTCGCCTGAGAGAGTAACAAACATCCATCCATCCTTGAAATCTTCCGCGTTTATGATATTAGTAGCACTCGGTTTAGCTTGAATCAATAGCTTTATATTTTTATAGGTGTAGGCATTCTGTATTCATTTAGGAGTTTAGAAGTGAAACCGTTTTTTAAATATGGGCTTCAGAAATCGAACCACATACGAATAGCATACTATTTTAAAAAAGGAATGAAAAGCAAAATAAATTTAAATATGATACCGTATTTCCATAACAAAGTGAGTCAAAAATCGACGGGAGACATGACTCTGGCATTGGAATTTAGCGGATTGAGGACGAAACGAACCACGAGAGTGTCCGTTATACGATAATAGAGTTTCGCAATCATTTGTTATGGACACCGATTGTGTTTTAACACTGACTTTTAACAAAAAGGATGAAACGTGTTCCAACTGGTTACATGCAACCCGTAGCGTGCTGGCCGCCATTAATATTAAAGGTTTTTCGAATTCATTGTGAACGTCGATTTAATCTATTCGATAAATCGATGAATTAGATACAGTAAGATACTATTTTAAGGAATAAAACTATAGTTTGAAAAATCTCCGCTATATAAAAATAGCTTTGTAAGTATGTAATCATGAATCTAATAAAATTAATACTCGCTTAAAAGAAAAGTCTTTTGAATTTAATTATAGGTTTGCAATCTATTATATAAAAATAAATCCTTTGTGTTTTCCTTCCTGACGTTATAACTAGATTTCCACGGTTTTGAATTAGTTGGAAAGTTCTCGGGTTCCGTGAGGTAAAACATAAAAACAGGAAAAAACATTTTTCTCATTCCGCGCCATCTCTGATACATAGCATGTACTACCATAGCACCAGACGTGATTTTCACGCGATTTTCGAACTCCACGCGAGCGAAGCCGCGGCCAAAAGCTATATAAAAATAAGTCGAGTTTTCCTTCCAGACGATTTACTCTTTCTCCTACTTTAGAACTCACGAACCGATTTCCACGGTTTTGTATTCGTTGGAGAGGTCACGGGCTCCATAAGGTTCATAGCAAAATTTTCTTTGCAGTAAAATGTTTAAGAGGAAAGCAGGAAAACAGGGAAAATAATTTTCACATACCGCGCCATCTCTGATACATAGCATGCACTACAACGGCGCCACTACGTGGTTTTTACGAGACTTTCGAATTCCACGCAAGCGAATAGCTAGGCTTTTATAAAAAAAATTGAAAAATGAAACCACCTTCTCTTCTGGTACATTAGCAGCCGTTGTGCACACTCCGATCCTCGAGGTAGCGACTACAGCTTACTAAAATTATAATTTAATGCCATTATAAACTAGGCTAAAGTTCTTATTTTGCCCTGTACATTAATACAAGTAGCATTCGCAGAAATCACTAGACCACTACAGCCTCATAAAAATTATTTATTGTCGGTTGCGGACAAGTCGCGAGAATCGGAAAGCTACCTTTACAATATTAAATTAAAAGCTTTAATAAAATTCAAACAGAACTAATCAAAACCTAGATGAGAAAACAAATAATTATGCAAGTCTAATAAAATTCAATAATATAGTAGCATACTATTGGATCTAGACGTAACAAAAAATAATTTTAACGAATAAAAAAAACCAAACCAATAAATAATATTATCAGTCATTTTTTTCTTCACTTTTTATGATTATCCTTTATGAAAATCTGAGTCCCCCGGCTTCTCGGCGGTGTTCTAATCGGTAATAATTTTTGTTAAACTTCGCGAAACTGGAAATTCAATGTCGACTCTAAGTCGGACATCAAGGTCAAGGATATTTGCTCTGAATATTTATTTTATTACAATACCTCCTTTTTACTCTAAAACTTGAACACCTATATCTAATTTAAGCAGCACAAAAAGTGAAAAAAAATTCCAACCCGAAATAAGCATCGAATAGAAGTTTAATAAGTTACTTCTGCTTATTCTTTCGTTTAAACTGTGACGTTTTCGCGTGTGTAGCCTAAACTGCTTGATATAATTAAAAATATATGTGACTTTTATGTTGTTGTATGTAAAGGATTTGCAAATAGTCCGTGATCATCCGCGGCATATTTCAATCTTCTAAAGATAATAAGTACCTAACATTAAAATAATTGGTCTAAGGTAACATGCAATAAATTTCAACAATTTTACTGAAAGTGCAAACATTTAAAAGATCGTACATTAGCTACGATCTTTTAAATGTTTGCACTTTCAGTAAAAATTCCTTATTTATTTTCCTTAATTATTAGGTATATTATGATCAATATCATAATATTATGTACAATCAGAAAAGCTAAAACAGAGCCAGGTTGCGGAACTAGAGGTCGCCCTGTGGTCGAAATTTGACCATAAATATTTCAATTTATCGTGTACAGGAGCTTTAAAAAATAAAATCTATTCTCAATTAATCACAGTCATTAAGTTTCACAGTCATTAAATTAGGCATTAAGTTTTCGTTACCAGACCCAGTGGCGTAACTATGTCGTTCGAGGTCCGTGGCAAATTCGTTTTCTTTCCACTATGTCAATCCCATACAAAAACACTTCTAGCGATTGTTGTAAAAAATAATCACTTGCCACTTGTCGGGGGGGGGGGGGGGGGGGCAAAAACAGGGCCCCCTACAACGAGGGGCCCCGGGGGTTTTGCCGGCGTGCCAATTAGGTAACCCCCCGAACCGGCCCA
>JAOTAV010064039.1:0-14358 GCA_026546445.1 Cyclargus thomasi | reverse complement strand
CTGCTCATTTTTGCATTGATGACTCCATGCACCACGGTTTGTATACAACAAGTGGACCCGACAGACGGTGTTCTGATGGTGTATCTAAACCCCTGTATAGGCAAAGATAATATATATAATAGGCAAAGATAATATCCTGAGAAATACCAACGTAGAACAATTAAAGGAAAACAATTTTGAAGTTGTTATTTTTTATTTTTTATAAAAGCATCTACCTACTTCTGAGTTAGGAATACAAGCTTGTAACTTTTAAAATGTGAGGGTTTATTGGTAATAGCAACACCAGATTTAAAGTATTAAGTAAGTAGCATGTTGGTGCTAACAGTAATATAATGAAATGTTGGAGGTACTTCTTAGCCCTTATGGGTTTCTTGAGGATCGAATACGAGAAATTTTAGCACACGCACTGTATGGCATTTAGGAAATCGTTGCATTTGAATATTGCATCAAGATGGGCAAACTAACATCAGGATATAAATAAATATCAGCAAAATCGGTTAAGCACTTTGAGCGTGAAAAGGTAAAACAGACAGACACGACAAAATGCTAGTATTTTACCGCGGCTTCGCTCGCGTGGAATTTGAAAATCGCGAAAAAACCACGTACTGGCGCCGTTGTAGTGCATGTTGTGTACAAGAGATGTATGTGAAAAATGTTTTCTCTTGAAAGTTTTCCTGATTTTTTTTGCAACAACACGGAGTTCGTGACCTTTCCAACGAATGCAAAACCATAGAAATCGTTTGGTGCTTGCTGGAATTATATCGTCAAAAAAACCCTTTTTTTATATAATAGATGTTTGAATAAATAATAACAAACATAAGCGGTGATGAACGTGGAGAGTGCGGCAGATTCGTCAATAATAGCTTCATGTGTAATAATAATAATAATAATAAAACACTTTATTGTACACCAAAAATACAATATATAAGAGACAAAGACAATTATTACAACTAAGTTGCGATGTACAAAACGCGAACTCATTGCTACTAAGCAATTTCTTCCAGTCAATCTTTTGCGGAAGAGATTAACTAAGGAGAAAAAGACAAAATGCGTAGGTGTACAAACTAAAAAACTAAAAATTAGCACTTAATAATTATACTATAACTAAAACTTAGAACGAATTGCTTCTCTATACAGACAGATACATTATGTACTTACTAAAAATTCCTAAAGACATGCTTCATAAATATGACTTAAGCCTATGTTTAAAAATATTTATTGATCCGGCACATTGTGTAGTATGTGTCTCACCTCCCTACTATACATGGTATGTGTCTCACTTCCCTAATATATATGGTAAGGCTAATTAGTTCGTAAGTTATTAAACGTATTTTAAGCCGATAACATCTCATTCAATAAGTCTCCCCAAGCCTGCACATGGTTGCATACATTTTTTTTTTAAATTTTGTAACGTACCGCAACTTTTTGCTGTTCCAAACCTTTGAAATTTTAGATGTACTACTAAATTTGGTCATTGTCATCTCTCTCTCGTTCGCGAGGCTTCAAATTACTCCTAATGGGTACCATTCTGTAACTTTCGGGCAGCCTATCAAAAGTCGATTACCTCATTAGAGAATTTTATCAACTCCAAGTGTCAATTTGTTCGGTTAACCTTCGGACCTACAATTTACGGAACTTCTAAAGGCTTCGGGTGAGTTCGGGTGTCTTCGGAAACCCCACGTAACTTGGATTGCGCCTTCAACCATGAAAACATGTAAACGGGCAGGCTCATTTGCATACGTAACAAGTGTATTCAAATTTCATGTTTATTCTAATTTTACATAAGATTCATATTAAGCAAAATCAATGACAATAATTTACTGGGATGCAAAACTGGGGCCGTACGCTGAAACTTTTTAATAATAATAATAATACATTTATTTCAGATTTAAGTACATCCATAGCAAAGTTATTACATTAGACTACTAGTTATATTAAGTTAACATACATTATTTATCATAAAAATTAACATACAAAAACAATAACTGGTACTCGACTCAACAAAATTACCGTGGGAGAGCCATACTTCGGCACCATTACCTATTCCTATTACCTATTCCTATTCCCTATTCCTATACCCTATTCCTATTCCCTATTCCTATTCCCTATTCCTATTCCCTATTCCTATTCCCTATTCCTATTCCCTATTCCTATTCCTATTCCCTATTCCTATTCCCTATTCCTATTCCCTATTCCCATTCCCTATTCCTATTCCCTATTCTTATTCCCTCATAAAGGCTGGCAATACACTTGCGACTCTTCGGATGTCACAAGTGTCAATGGGCGACGGCAGTTGTTATCCATCAGGTAACCCGTCTGCTCGCTTGCCCCCTAAAATATCATTTAAAAAAGTCGGAATGCTGTATTTGACGTGAAATAACGTTATTAAAATAGGACGGCAGTCGGCAGCATTCGGTCGAATCAGAACACAGAAGATTTGAAAGTACCGTTTGAGAGTAAGGATCCTGAATACGGGCTAATGCGGTGTAAATACTGTCGTGAAATCTATTTGCCAACTTCACAAACTTGTGGGACAGGCTACGATCTGGATTAGCTGGTTCCCCGCGATGCCATCCACGTAAAAAGAAAGCCTATGTGTTAATCCAGAATACCAGCCAACTCCACGCCAAATTTCCAATCGTTTAAACGTGAAAAGGTAACAAACACAAACTCACAAAATGGCCAACTTTTACATTTATGATATTAATATGATACAAGCTGTTGCCCATGTTCGCACAAGCTAACATATGACAAGAAATAAAATTTTTCTCTCTCCTCTTATTGGAAATCGGTTAAAAGTAGACGAGTGTACGTCCTGCTGAAAGTAACTGATGCAGTTAAAAAATCACCTAAAAGGATACAAAAGTAACTTTCTGGCAATACTGGCTTAGCGTCGTATGGGGTAAGAGTCCGTTTACAGTATAGCGTTCAAAATAATCCTTGAAATAGATAATAAACAGCAGATTTTTGCCGACAAGATGTGTGATACGCGATACTTATAGTTAAGTACAGCGTGTACCACGTACGACGTACGTAGTTATTAGATTTACCAACTGTCTACAACGATATGATATTTTTGTTACAGTTTTATTGTAGAGAATATCTCACTACGTGTAGTTACGCAATTCGTTGTCCGTAGCTTTATCGCGTCCGCGGTGTTGTGGTACAGAGCTCGGTTCTTTACTCGGAGGTCGTGGAATCATGTCATTTTCGAGTTTGGTTAGGACAACTTCGGCTGATCACCTGATTGATTGACAAGTAAGATGATCCACGCGTCGGATGGGCATATAAAAAATCTCCTGCGACTTATCTCTCGCAGTCGTGTCGGTCATCCATCCCAACGGGTTATGAGAGTAAAGGGGTGCTACTGTGGACTGCACAACAGGCCTGGCTTCTATGAAAACGGTCATCTTCACCGAAACCAGTGTAGGAGTTTTTTTTTTTAATTTATTGATTTAAGGTCGAATGTAACAACTATTATTAGCTACCACTACTGGGAGTTATTACTATGTACAGTACATAGCTTGCGAAATATAATGAGTTTCTGTTTATTTAAATAAATAATTGTAATTTTTAATAATATTGGATAATGTACTGTACGTTAAAAAGAATTTAAGTTAATTTAAATCTAAAAATGACATTCACAGTAGAAGCACTAGATATAAGCTAACTTGTGCTTGTGTAAAAGATTTACCCGTGCGAGTTTCTTACGCCGGTTCTTCTCGCCGGGTTAGTTCTCGAACCGGTGGTAGGCATCGTAGTCTCGACGTTAAGAAAGTGTACTTTAAGTACTTATTTTGAGTAAAAAGATTTTGAATTTGATTTAAATAATACTACGCTAATAATACTGTAATAAGGAGCTGGTGTTATATTTATACTTTTTATGAGTAGAAGATAATTTAATCAGACGTTTAAGCTAAACTACATCAACTACACGATAATTATTTTTATCCGTGTCTGTTTTATTAATGTATTATTAAATATTTTTTAGATTTTTTTGAAATAATTAAAGTTTATTTCACTCATTCAAAACATAAACGCTTTCGTTTATACAAAATCAGTTATGTAACTCTTTAACTCGACCTCGCTGAAATTAAAAAAGTATTTCTTGTAAGAAATAAACTTGGTATTTAATTAAAAAAGTTCCTTTTTGTGTAGAAAAATGAGTACCTAAATCAATTAGTGCCCACACTTAATTAATAAATTGAAAATAACTAAGAACTAGCTCAAAGGAAAAGTTTTAAATAAAATCGTTAGCGAGTCCTCGAGTTGGCTGCAAGTCAGTTCCTTCTTTTAATTTGAATAAATTACACTGCTGTAGTATTGTTGAATAACCTACAAATGGACAAATAATACAGTTCTTGCGATTTATTAACCAAAGTGGGCATTTAACTGCTACAAAGTCGATTTTCATTCAATTCTTTTACTACAATTCTTCCCAGCATTCTATTGTAACCGTAGTGAATAGAGTTTTAAAATTTGTAAGTCAAGTTCTATTCATCAATGAACGATCGTTATTAAAATTTAACGAATGACACTTTAAACTTGACACCTAGAGTACACACACTATTTATTTAGTAAATATTTTAAGGTTGACACTATTTATTAAGTAAATATGTTAAGGTTGACAACCACTGCCCAATACCTTGTACCATATGCCCTCTGGATACTTCTCAATTTACTTAACCATCTTTGTTGTTACACTGCTCTCACCGCATACCGTTTGT
This sequence comes from Cyclargus thomasi, assembly GCA_026546445.1. NCBI lineage: Eukaryota > Metazoa > Arthropoda > Insecta > Lepidoptera > Lycaenidae > Cyclargus > Cyclargus thomasi. The sequence continues at coordinate 9,631 of JAOTAV010064039.1, read as the reverse complement.
GAGACTTCCACGGCAAATCTTATTTTATTCGTCCCTGTTTAGAATAGACTGTCTCCATGCGCCCACCAGTGGAACAGCTCGGTGTGCTGCGGCATGTCTCTATACGTGAGCGCGCACGACTCATCGTCGTCCCTGTGTGCCCGCCAGTGGAATACGTAGCGTCGTGATCGCTACACTGTTGCTAGATCACACGTTTCAACAGGGCTGGCAACTTACCGGCTCAGGGCTCTGACCGCTGTGCTGTGGCGTCCCTCTACACGTGAGCGCGCACGGCTCGTCGTCGTCCCTGTGCGCCCGCCAGTGGAACAGCTCGCCGCCGTAAGGCGTTGCGTCGTGCGCGCTACATTGCTGTTCGCGCCACACGTCTTCTAGCAGTGAAGAATTGCCTTTGCAGGGCTGAAAAATAAATTATGGTTAATAAGAGTTAAAATGATAGCTTTCTCATAATAATATAAATATGATATTTTATTAGTTGGTAAAAATGATCTAGTAAAGTAAAGGGGAGAGACAATCTGTTCAAGATTTTCGGGAAGATTTTAAAGTTAATCTAAAATCTATTAATAAATAAATGTTTATTTTCTAGCTCTACCAACAAAATTTAGTTTACAGAATTTCAATTCTAACATCGTAATAATTCATTTAAGCTTTAAAAAGGTCGTACCTGCTTCTCAAACTACGCAACTTCTATAATATTTCTAGTAACAAAACCCGGTATCAATCGGAGAAATAAAATGATTTTATGTGTTACGACATCGCTTTATTCGGAACTGAGGACGTGACTCGGTTCTCGTATGAGGCGACGTGTGGGCTTCTTACTAGTTTGTGCGGAATCTGAGTCAAGTTGATTTTAATTGCTGTAAGGCCTTTTGGAGGCTTAATGGTTATTTTTAATGACTCTCAAGTCCGGAGTTAACCTAACTCTTCAGTAGTAGGGGGTTGTTAAGTGTATTGAACAAATATTTTTCAGATTAAAATATATTTTACTTGCATTATATTATTGTGTCATTGATTAAAATACTACAAAATGTGTTCTGTTCATATTTCATTTTGATTATGACGAATAATTGAGTAAAATAATAAATAAAAAAAACATAATTACTATTATTTTGTTTAGTTCTGGAATATTCCGTGATTTGGGCTGGTCGTGGATGACGTCATGAAATCGCTTTTCTAAAGAGGCTTTAACCACAGTTTGTGTTTCATTGCAATATTTTAAATGCCAGCCATATAGCCAGTTATTTATTTATGAATACTATATATTAATACACGAGCGAAAAATTTTGTACCCCTTCTTAAGAAATATGTAGAAACAGAAGCATGAAGTTTCTCCCAGCTATAGTTGCTATGGAGTACTATATACCAATATTATTTTAAAATAAGCTTTAATTTTGTACACTTTTAATAAATAAAACGCTACTCCCACTACAACACGCACACTACAATATTTTGACCTGACACGATAATTATACACAAAATGCTCTTTTGTCTATGGTTGAAGTTTACATTTTTTTTAAATAAAATTTAATGTCCTGGTAACGAGACCTGCATACCAAATTAAAGTGTCTGATTGAATTCAAAATAGATTATAGTTTTTTATAGCTCCTCTACACGATAGATTTAAATATTTATGGTCGAATTTAGACCACTGGGTAACCATTACTTAAGTTAAGACCGAATAGTATTAAACCAACTACTGTACGGGCATTCCGTCATAAGCACATTTTTTCGTGTGTAAACATTCAGTCGAAAATATTGTTATTTCCTATATGCCTCTAACTTAACCAGATTATGTGGGTACAGAATGTGCAAAACAACGAAAATGCGTAACAGCTGGTTGTTCAATAAATACACACGAAAAAGTAGGCTTGTTCCACGCGCGTCGTGTGGAGGCACCATATTTTGTTTAATACTTTCAAAGGGAGTGCCTTCGCTACAATGCTGCGGAAAATCATCGAGTATTGACTTCGCTTTGGGGACCTTTGTATAGACTTTTATTGAAAAAACGTTACCTTTATCAGCATAATTTGTATATCGATGTGCTGCGTAAAGGTAAAAGTAGGCTTTGAGTTATGGTAAAATACAATCGACGGATACCGTACTGTCAAGAGCTTCATAGTTGATTGAGTATTTGTTCTAAATTTTGATTAGCATAATCCACATTATGTAGGTACAAATCCGACCTACATAATATTTCTTTATTACTAGTTTGTAATGTGTTCACTCAATATGTAAGTACTATCTGTAAAGGTTTGTAACTGGCTATTCCGTAATTTAACTTTATTGAAAATTTGTTTTCATTCAAAATTTATTACACGGTTTTAGACATTCAATCACAGACTTCATTTTGGCATAAAAGTCTTGTTACCAGGCAATTAAATTTTATTAAAAAAAAACACAGATGTCAACCATAAACAAAAGAATATTTCGTGTATGATTATCGAGTCATGTCAAAATATTGTAGTGTGCGTAGCGTTTGATTTATTAAAATATGCAAAATCAAAGGAAATTTCAAATAATATTGGTATTCCACGCGCCTCCACCATATTAACTACAACTGGATGAAATTTCATGCTTTTATATCTACGCGTCTTTCTTAAAAAGGGTTACAAAGTTTTCCGCTCGCGTATTAATATATAGATGTGTTATAAAATATCTGGGAAGCTTGGTTATGCAAATATGAGACTTTGTTGTTCTATGTAGTTATGTTATTACAGAGCCTCCTTACTTTTAAATCATCAGTGCTTTATGTAAAGGTGTTCTTTGGTGTATTTTTAACACCCCCTATCTTAATCTGACAAATCTGATTGCATTTTAATTGATTTTTGTCATTTGACAATTAATACCTAAAAATAAGTTTTTTCCAACCCACTAACGTAAAAATCTGATTTTCATACCATGACAACCAGAGACATGTAGAAAGCCTACACTAGCTTAATCTGACGCGCCCGAGTCAATCCAAAATTCCCCTGTTGGGCTCCAGCAGATTCATAATTCCGTGAATCATCGTGCATTTTTGTGAACCCACCCACCCATCTATGAGAACGGAACGAGCAGACGCGGCGAACGAAACAAATTTTAGAATTCGATATATAAAGGATAATGGAACCTCGCACAGTTTCCCACGTCGAATCGTCCGATTTGTCTGAATCTTTCGCTATCAAAGTCAAAGAAAACTTCACAACGATTCGTTCGCTCACTGTTTAGCGCAATGATGTGGTCCCAGCGTATTCTTTTGCAGTAAAAAAAAAGTTAAATTTTTCGAAAATATACGCGTCAGAAAATAGTCGTGTGTTAGTGTGAAACAATCCTTACTAAGGTGGGGCCTTGCTCAGGTTGGGCGAAGGAAATGAGGCGGAAGTAGGAAAGGGATGTAAATAATGGCACAAAGCGCAAGGCGTTGCAGCTCAATGGTTCTATTTGTTAGAAGACGGATTTCGTCAGGCGCCGGCTTTTATGTCTCCCATCCATATTATATCCAAGGGGCTTAGTCAAGACCTAAGCGTTTTCGCTTCTTTGTAGAGTTGCAATAGTCTTAATAGAGTAAACAAAATGTATGGGAAAAATAAAAAAAAAGCGTCCGTGGTCTAGTGGTTAAGACCTTTGGTTTGCACTTGCAGAGGGTGCAGGTTCGAACCGAGGTGGAGGCGTGTACCGATGAGACATTTTCCGATCTCGAGTACATAATACGGATGCTCATTCCTGTGAGTGAACCGTGCTTCGGCACGAGTGGGCCGGCTCGACCGAAGTGCAAGCATTCCATCAGGTAACCCGCCTGCTCGGTTGCCCCCTAAAATAGCTTAAAAAAGAAATGGCATAAGCCTTTCCTATGTCTTATGTTTTTTCAATACATTTCGTTTGGCGACTCTACAAAGAAGCGATATCGTTTAGGTCTTGGAGAAGCCCCCATGGATTCCTGGATTTCATTCAAAGCTTACAAAACAATGATTTTAATAAAAAATGTGGGATAAGCTTAGCCAGTGGGCGTTTAAAATATTTTAAGATATAAAATATAATTTTAAATGAAAAATTAAAAACTCTTTAGTAAGAAATTTTCTTTCCTAGAATTCTTAATCGGATATCCATTATGGTATAATGGTAGCAAACTAAATTTTAAGACATTTAACTTGCAACTTGTTACTAAATTTTGTGTTAACATGCAACTATTAACATAAAAATAAGTTAAAATTTAGTTACCTACTTATCTAATTAACACGTATATACCAGGCATAAGTTGAAACTCGAAAAAACCTTCCAAATTAAAAAATTCTGTAGATGGTGTCACACAATTGTAGTGGATTTTGATCAATTATAAAACTATATTTCTATATAACAACGAGAATATTATATCTATGATAAAAATTGATTGTCAGTAATGCGTATTTTTTTTGTCAAGTTGTCAGGTAGGTATAATTATGATGCCTTTGATTAAATAAATGAGAATATCGATTGCCTGATGGATTCCAAGTACAATAAACAGGCAACTATTTTTGTCAACTATCAACATTGACTTTTGAAAAATTGTGCGAATCGACCAAGTGGCTTAATTATATCGAAGAATGAAGAGAAAAAACATAATAATAATAATAAAAAGCTGATGAATTTTTTCTTTATTTGAATGCTATTATTAGAATCTGGTGGTACCGCAGTACCACCGCCAAGTCCGCAACCTACGGACGTGACCTACGGCCGCGACATGTGACCGTGACCTACGGACGCGACTTACGGACCCTACATACGGATGCGATATACGGCCACGAGCTACGACCGTGACCTACGGACATGATATACGGACGCGACATACGGACGCGCCAATCGTCGTGCAATTTGGACCGAAAACAAAAGACCGAAAAGAAAAAGAGAATAATGTTGCAAGTAAAACTAATTGCTAGGCTCAACTTATAGTAACTAGAAAAATTTAATGTGCGTGACTGTTGAAAAAACTATTCACTTTTTTTTAGTAATCTGTGGCATAAGTTTAAAAAAACTTTATAGAAAATGTAAAAAGTAAAATTGAATGCATCAATATTGCGCATACATTGAACATTCAGTTGATGGCTCTGTCTAGACGTACTTAGACGATCAATGTATATGTTCTACACGTTCTTAACAACGCTGTAAAAGCAAACAACACGATATAAAGAGATATTGGTGAAAGGATATGCCCTTGTTGATTTGGAGTCATCCTACGAATGCATCTCTCTTTGTATCGTCCTAATATTTACGAAAACATAGCACTTTGCACGATAGAACTATCTTAACTTTTAGTGTCTACTCTGCTTTTAATAAGATTTATAATACTTTCTCAAAATTAACGACTTTTGCTCTTGAGAACTGCAATAAAATCTTGTGATTTGCAACTTGTTAAGTGCTTTAAAGTTTTCACTACGGAACCTTTAAAAATAAAGATAAGATACAAACGGTTTTATTCTTTGATACTTAAAATTAGTGTGCTGCAATATGAACAAAGATCGCTATATAAATAATATCTATGGACGCTTCACACCACGTCAGTCTGGTCCCGTGGTAAGTAACTGACGGACTTGTGTTACGGGTACCAGACAACGGAAATATATTTAATACTTTTATACTATACACATATTTAAGATTTTTATTATATCAAACACATATTTAATACACATCCACGACCCAGGAACAATGAAAAACTCTTTTTTGTTCCGTCGGCGGAATTCAAACCCGCGACCCCCGGCTTAAGCTACCAACGTGCTTACCAACTGTTACAGAGGTCGTTAAAATATAAGTTATGAAATATTATCATGTACCTTGCAAGTTAAAGCGGAGACAATAGGGCAGTTTTTAGATACAAACGTTGTCTTTTTTTTCTTTCCTGGATAGTGCCGATAGTGTTGTATTTTAGGAAATAATTTTATAATGACCACTACAAGCATGTACATACAAATATGTTTTCTTTTTTTTCATAATTAAATTACTAAAAGAGATATGAACGTTCAAAAATGATTTCCTGGGCCCCTTGACAAGTGGCAAGCGATTAACGTTTACTTGTTTCATATGGGATTGACATATTTGATTGACTCGACTACATCACGTGACTTTTCGTTCGTCTATGTCAATCCCATACAAAAACACACCAAGCGATTATCGTACACGATACTCGCTTGACACTTGTCTAGGGGGGCTGTCCTGTCAAAGGGTTTTCTTCAATCCAAAATGCAGTTGTCTCTATCGCGTTCTGCGGACTCTCCGGCTTGTGGTTACAAATTCTTATTTAAATAGCCGATGGTGTATCCTCTTAAGAACCAACTTATAAGCAACTTAATAATTTGTTTATCACTCGGGAACCGTATATTTTGCCAAGAAACAAAGTCTCCATGTCCTCCTCCCTGGGACTCAAAATATCTCCATAGTAAATTTCGGCAAAATGGGTTCAGCAGTTTGTGCGTTAGATGAAACACCCGTTAGACCGACACACGTACGATTAATATTGTACGTGTGTCGGTCTAACGGGTGTTGGGTGAATGGAAATATGATTTTTAAACTATATAAGACTGCAAACTGAACAATTTTCTAGATTTTGAAATTGCAAGAAACCGTTCGCTCGCGTGCTCGGGAATCAAGGACGATGCAGAACCGAGTTTGTTGAATTTCGTGCCATTCCCAATTTCAAATTTGATTTGGCTGTACCTGGCTCCGTCGGCGCTAGTCTAGACGTATGTCTGCCACATACTTTTATAAGCCTTAAAATTTAGGCTTATCCAGAGTTATATTGCATGCATATTTATTTTATGAAATTTGGAAGCAAACGTGTCAGTGGTCGATTTATCTGAAGAAAAACCACTACAGTTAATACATATGCTGTATGCAAACTTTCTGTGTTTTTTTTTTATTTTTAATAATAAGAATGTGATAGTATAATTTTTGTCTCTTATCATATGGCCACTTTCTTGAAATGTTAGGTACGCAGTGTGCTAAACAAACTTTGACGTTTCGTGATCCGTCAGCTGGGCCCTAGGAATTTGAATTGTTTTAAGCCATAATACAATCTTTTAATATCTGTTTAGTGTTTTTTTTATAAACTGTTTTTATGTAGAAAGTTAAAACAATGGTGCGATGTAATATCTCTGGATGTAATAGCGATGGCAGAAGGAAAATTTAGGGAATTTCTTTGCATACATAAGTTAGAGAAAATTTCTATATGTTTTGTTTTTCTAGATTCATTTTCGTAAATTATTTAAATTATGTTTAAATAAATATTTTTCTAATGTTAACATCGAATTAGTTGTATTTTTTAATATTTTGTTTGAATAGCGTAAAATGCTAGTCGTGCCAGACATTGTCTCTAATAATTACCTATCAAATGGGAAAATTTATTGATATAAGGTTATTTCATGGTTATTTCAACATAATATGAAACTAAAATAATATTTCAGGTTTCCTAATGACCCCGAAATCCGCAAATTATGGGTTACTGCAACAAACAGGGCAAACTGGAACCCAACACCAAATTCAAAAATATGCAAGTACGCCATACGCCAAGCATTTCAATGCTGGGACAGAGTTTAGTGATTCAACGCTTTTATGAGCTACCAAATAGGGAAATATTGCAACTAAACTAAACGCCCAACAAAGTGAGCCACGGGACAGCTAGTACTAGAATATAGTGTAAATGGTTTTGAAATGCAATTTCGTAAAAAATTGCTGAATCTAATGCTGCTAATGAGGATAATATTTTGCAAGTTTACTGGCATGATGTGAACCGACCATTAAGATCAGTTTAAAATTAACGTTATGAAGTCCGTAGCTAACAAAGGTGTATTATACGTATCTGTCAAATTAAACTAAGGATATTTTTATCGGAAACTTTTAAATTTAGTTCCTGGGTATAATATATAGCAGTGAGCCCAGCCGTCGTCGACGCTTGCCAAATAAATGTCGTGATTTCTCTCTCTGCGACAGAGACACTATTATTTTAAAGCACCTACCGAGAAAATATAGCGTTCACTATTCTTTTCTCAATTGTTATAGCTGACTTATTGGTGTTTATTGATTTATTTATGTGCATTCATACACCTCCTTATCGCCTATCACTATTCGTTCGGCATAATATATTCCTTCATTAAAAACTGCCAGCGACAGACTTGCATTTCTTCTCATATAGTATCGTATTTATACGAGTATCGTATATGGCAGTTGATTTCCATCATGTAGCCCATCTGCTCGTGTGCCCTCTAATTTAATCAAAAATTAACAATCCGATAAAGACAGTGTTCGGAAAATGCCACCAAACATTGTATGTACCCTGTATTACAGCTAATATTATTCAGGTTAACCCGAATACCTAAGTATATTTCCTAACTTGCGTTTAGATGAACTTAATCATACTATTTTTTAGTTATAGTTGTTACAAATATAATGTTATTATTTAAAATATGGTATGTTTATTATATTTTGGTTTATTATGTTATGTATTATATGATATTATGTATCGTATTTATATTAAATGTTCATTTATTATTTATAATATTATATTATTATGTGTATGATTATCTTTTATGTATATATTTATGTTTGCACGCTCGATCTAAATATCTCCTATCACATTTCTCTCCATAGGGCTGGTGGAAGAAATCTCTGTTAGAGATAAGCAGTACCTGTTGTGTCCTCTTTCTTTTATATATATTTTCTTATTACTGATTTGTATGTGCAACAAATAGTAAAATAAATAAAATAAAAATAATATTTTCAGGTAAATTAGGCGATGATAAATCACTTCATGTCTTTCAAAAGGATCATTTGATTCAGTCACAAAATCACAAACGATCTACAGTTTAAGAAGCAAGCAATTCTCTCTAACGGAAGTTTTCCGTCAGGCTGGTCACCCTACTCGGCAGATCGCTTCGTGAATGACAATCACAGCAGTTATTTGCCTTCTCTTTATTGACTGCTGACGCTTTTAAATTTGATTGTACCCCCGCTTTGTTTTCGGTGATTTCTTGGGGCCCGCTCGGGGCGCCTCCCCTTTTTAAAAAAGTCCTAAGTAATAGCGAAAATGAGGACACATTAGCTATAGCCTTTTTTACGAGGTTTCATTTAATTTAATGGTGATTCATCGCGGGATTCACTTAGCGTGAGTTATGTCGCATTCTGCTTATGGAATATGGAATAGAATTTAATTTTATTATTTTTATGAGTATATTTTGATTTTGCAGACAGGGCTTTATATTTTTTTTACACATGTATTAAGTGTGTCTATTTTCTCTTCTTGCTGCTTGAATTGCCGAACTAGTTTTGATGAAAATCAACGTGGAAATACTTTTAAGACCCAGACAAGGACATTTGTTTCTATATTGATATTACGAAATTATTAGTTCCCTGCATGAATAACATACATAGTTATTTCCAATCGATATTGTAAATGCGAAAAAGTCTTGATTTGTTTACCTACTCGTTTGTCCTTCCTATACGTCAAACAATCGGTTATATGCTCGATGAAACGAATTAAGCAATCGACTTGATTTTTGATATGGACTTAGCAGAAAAAATGTAGAGTTTCTACTTCAAGAATGCTTACAAGAATACAAGTACGAGAATCTAAGCGGAGATCTTGTATTTGAACCGTTTGGGGTTGAAACCCTAGGCTCGTGGGGTCCGGGGG
>JAOTAV010064028.1:0-14360 GCA_026546445.1 Cyclargus thomasi | reverse complement strand
ATCCAGCTGATGTCACGTGACGTTGTCTCAATACGAAAACACCAATAAGGTGTCAATGCCGATGAAAGTTAAGTGTCCCGTAACTGTTGACTGGCTGGCTATAAGGGATCATAATACCATTTGGCATTATGATGTATGAAAGTTGGTTTGGACGTAAACTGTCTGGAAATAAGAGGTCGTAATAACCCCCCTGTAGATGTGTCCAAGTCAAAACTATCAAAATATTAAAAAAAAAAACAAAAGAGGATTTTATGATGAAAAATCTTTTTTTTTTATTACAATAAGAGATATGTAAAAAGCAATTTAAAAAAAGTGTTCATAGCCACGTTCATGCCCTAAATCATGTCGAAAGAAAAATTAGAATGTTTGTGAGACTAAAACACATCTAAAGACTTAACTTGTGGATGGATTCAGTACAAAATAAAGATACTTATACCTACTTTATAGTACAAATGCACATTTCATTCGAATAAACATACATTTAGAATGAGTAATAGAGGAAATATGCATTGATTCCAAAACTAAAAAAAATATTTACAGACTTTAAAATAGCTGGTATACCGTTAAACGTCTGATTAATGTTAAAGTGTTAAATTAAAATTATTGTGAATGATATTAATATTATATTGCCAAATTGTTATGGATACAGAGTGTACCAAAACTTAGTGAACGTCCATACGAAAGTAAAAAGAAAGTTACTCTTTCAGAGCCGTTACTTTCACAGTGAATTCTAAACAGGAGACTTATACACTTAAATTATAGCTTTGCTGTTACACCCTGTATATAAGAGCTAAGTGCAGAGTTTCCGTAAAAGGCTCCCAAAGGATAAAGTCAATCCTTTAATCACTTCAAATTGTCTCTGGATCCGTTATGAAAGAAATCCTTCTGACAATTTGGAAGGCTTCAGATGCTATCCTTTAAGATTGTTCCAACCTTTTAACTTTCGAACTGAAAATTTGTCTACGCAAACTTTTCCAATTTCGATTTGTGGAGTTCTCGGAAACCTTTTCTTCGTGAAATCTACGAGGTGTGATGATTTCATTCAATTTGCTTTTGTTCGAAATATGAAATTATACTAAAGGTATTATAAAAGTTGCCTTTTATTATGATATTGTTTGTTGTATTGTAGAATTAACGTAATAAATTTTTTTAAAGATGTTTAACGGCATAAAATAGGTTTTAATTATGTACAACTAAACATAAAAATAATCTTATTAGTATATATTTGCCTCTTGAAGCACCCTAGTATCTAGCACGTAACAAAAATCAACGGAACACAAACGCGCTAATACGCTGCTCGTAAACTTTAGACATTTACAAAAATATTTAAATGTAGTTTCGTACACATCAGGAGGTAAAGCATTTAAAATGTTGTAGAGACCAAATTAAGTAAAGATAGAGTTAAGCCAACCACAAGAGTAGTCGGCTAAAGTATTAAGTCTCGCGTACACGATGTCATAATATCGAAACTTGGCCTTACATTGTCAGAATTATTGCTGTCGCGGTGCGGAATATACCGATGTAACTATCTTTTATTCGCGGCTTTGCTTTCGTAGAAGACAAGTACTTTAAGAAGTTAGTTTGTGCAAATTATTGGTTTGCAAAGAATTAATTAAAGAATTAAAGATGATTTAACTGACTTTTTAGTTAGAAAGGTCGAATTTCGAGCAATCGATCGCGCTCTTTGATTTGAGCTAATCATTCAGCATCGATTGCGTCATTGTTGCTGACGGTACAACACGGTCTAATTGAAATCAATCTCAATAATTGGATGCCCAAATCATTGAATCGATTTTACTATTTTAAATCACTATTTGTTCCTTGTTTGAATCTGTCCGTTTACAATCAAGTATAAAACTGTATACTTGTTATAATGTATTGAATCAACCGCGCGTTCCGTTCGGTCGACTATTTTCGATAGATTATTTTCTAAAGTTTATATGACAATATTATTTTGCAATTTGACTACTCTGGAAAAAAAGCTGAATTGTACATATGGATGAAGCTAAATGAGGGTACCAACGTTTACGTGTCAAAACGCATTGTATAAAACTACATCAAAACATTTTTGTATACATTTGTATTCCATATAACCTCAACAATTTATGTAGATCTTGAGAGGAGATCAGCGAGAGCGGACATACAAAACTTTTGACGTGGGAGCGACATATGGTGCGAAATTACGAATAGTTCGCCTGTACGTCCCTTACCGACGTGACGATAAACTAAAAGGTTTTGGAAGATTTTATAGATAAGGTTAATAGTTTTTATGAAATGCGGTGGTTTATTTAGCAATATTTTGACGATTAAACTAAAGGCCTACATAGACGGGATTATCGATCGTTGCGCTTGGACTGATCACAGGCTGATTTGACCAGACTTGTGTACGCACACAGGAATTTACTATCATAAAATTTGATTTATAAACGGACATCGGACCAACCTAATTTGGTAGCGTTGTATGGAACCCAGACGACAATGAGGCAACTAACATTGACATAGACCAACCAAAATACGTAAACCTGTCTATAAGCAATTATTACAATGTCCGAGGATTATCAAGTCAGTCTGTGATTAGTCCGACCGGATCGATAGCCCCGCTCGGGCTGTCTACCCCATCGAATTTACTAATACTTCAAACACAACCATTGCCGTGGATATTCGAGTCTGTACACTATCACTACTGGCGGTGCGTCGTTCTACTTTCCTCTGTACTTCTCTGTGGTGGCGTCTTCCAGGTTGTTGTCCCAGTCGAACTCGGTGATGCCGTTCCTCGGTGCCACTTCTCCGAGGTGACGCCATCGGAACTCGAAGTCGCTGTCTCGCTTCTTCAGCGCTTCGAATCTGTGAAAAAAGTGTTGGATTTAGAAAAAGATAAAATTTTCCCAATTTTGTCTATTTCCTCAAGTGGCCGGCAGCTTCGGGTTTTGAATGTCTATGGGCGAAGTTAGATGTTTTTGATCAGGTCACCCGTTTGTCCTTTTCCCATTAAAAGAGCTTTCTCACAACGCTTACAAAATAGATCATCATCAGATTTTTTAACGTTTTTAAACGCCTTCCAAAAAGGAGGCGGCTATAGCCCATATTATATTCGTGTTCCCAAATAATATTTTTTTCAAAATTCACTAACCTCAACTTTTTCTGGACGCATTCTTTATAAATTTTGAAGTCGGTGCCAGTCCAAAAATGATAACTTATGCTTAAATTAAATGGTGCCTACCAAATGTTTTCTACCACACCTCTCTTACCTCTTAAACATGAGCGTCTTGGCGAACTCGTACAGCTCGAGATCGAGCGAGTTGAGCCGCTTGATGTGTGCGACCTGCGCCGGCGACAGCGCCGCCAGCGTCGCGCCCGACACTGTGGCGTTGTGCTGCGTGAACGGTACCGCGAAACGCAGGTTGAACGTCTCCTCGAACACGTACTGTGAGATCTGGAAGAAAGGCTGCGTTTAAAATCTGGCTGCTAAGGACCTGTTACACCAATTCCCAACAACTGTTGGATTGGCTCTGTTCCGACAAGCTATAGAGCTTACTTGACAGATTCTCCATATAAGTTGTGGATAGCCTGTACGTACTTATCAAGAAATAGTTATGCAGGTTTTAGACTTGCATTACATACAAGTTGCTGGACATACGCGCTGCTGTCGAAGCCGTATTTCCTAGCAGTATGTGTGAAATCGATTAAAAGTAACGCTTTATTTGATTAAAGATAGTGTATTCCTGGCCATATCCTGGCCATATCCAACCATCTTTCGGTTATGAATAAACCTTATGGAAAAACTGAACCAGCACGATTTTTGTAAAGATGTAAACGAGTAAACTCTACGCCGACCATATGATCAAATCAAGCTCAAATTTAAAAAACGACCAAGTGTGAGTTGGTACACGCGTACGAAGGGTTCCGAAGAAGTACTAAGCAAAAAATTGTGAAAGCGCATTTCTGAAAGTTTCATATTTATAAAAAAGTTATAAATTTATTAAAAAAAAAAATATGAAAATTTTTACAACTTATAAAAGAAGAACATAAAGTAAAAATGAGATGGTGGGAATCGACCCCAGGCCTCTTCATACCTAAGTAGGTATATATTATTATATATTATTAAGGAACTACAAGGCGGAAAACATATTAGTTGTATTAGAGCCACCTTTCAGTATTTAATTATTTTGTTTTTAGTATTTATTATTATAACGGACACTGAAATACATATTCTGTGTATTTTTCAACTCGCTAGCTATCACCGTTCTTGAGATACAGCCTGGAAATAGACAGACAAACGGACAGACAGCAGACAGACAGGCAGATAGACGGACAGACATCGAAGTCTTAGACGAAATCCTTAAAAACGAATAAGGATTTTACTCTATGATTACAACATGAATTTCCTGCCCTACAGTTTTCCATGTGAGTCTGTAGTCTGTTTTATATAGAAACCATTATTTATCACATAGAAAAAACTAAATGTAAATTCTTTTTAAATCACACACATATTACTGGCAGGGTTGGCACGAATGAGTTTCCCGACATCCCCCCCCCCCCCCACACCCCGGAGTACCCGTGATACAGGCCTGTGACAGGGGTCGTAATGCGTTTCTTTTATTTATTGCGAGCCTGTGCAGATATCCCATATCTAAATACGGAACTTCCGACTAATAAATTTAAAGGTTATTTCAATTCGTTTCCCCCGAAAAACTCACTTTTCTGAAAGGAGAGGATTTTGAAAAGAAAAATTGAGAAATAGAAAACTAATCTGTTTAGGAATTAGGTGACAAGCGTCACCTGATCTGAAAGCAACTGCCGTCGACCATGTACATTGTACACTTGTAACATTAGAAGCGTTGCATGTTTGTTTCCGTTTTTTTTTATGAAGGAAATGGTACTGGAATAGGTAATGAGGTTTATTAAAAAAATACTATATGAAACCAAATAATAAATGAAACTCTTTGAAACTTACAAAACATCGACAGACGGTCGTTATACAAAATATCAATACAAAGTTCGTACACACATCTTTCTTTCTCCTTTCAGTAAAGAATAATGCCATAAAATTGTATGCCTGGAAAGTCATAGCTTAGTTAAGTGAATGTATTTTAAGTCGCAATCTTTAGGTGTCTATATGCAAGCCCATTAACCTTACAGATAACAGTATCTAAACAATAGTTTACGAGTCCAATAAAACGTCGTGTCCAGTGCACACATAATTTACTTGCCCTAATAAATATTCGCGGAGATAAGAAGACGTTTCAAACCGATATATAATATATGTGTTTGGAAATAATACATTACGTAACGACCTAATCGTTTTTGGAAAAGTGACGAGAGGTCCAAAAAAATGACTAAAAGATCATACATAAATAAAATATAAGGTCGGAATGAGAAACTTCAACCTCTTTGGAATTCTGTTATACAAATGTAAAAAAAAAAAATAACAAAAATCGTGTTAGGAGTTTATTGAGTAACAGGGAATTTAGCGACGCTCTTCCTGGATTTAGTAATCCACTAAACAGTTTTCACGTCAAAAGGTAGACTTGAAACCATTCCGGAGTTTGTCGCATAAAATTGTTAAATAACTTACAGCAACGCAAAGCTTTAATGTCACATAGTCACTAACATAAATGACATATTAAAAGACTTTTGAGACCCGCAATTTTTCTAAAAAATTCTAATCGCATGGAACTTTCTTTGTGGCAGCGAAAAGGCATTTTCGAGTAGACACTTAGCGATTCTAAAGGAAAGATCAAAGGCACTATTGATATTAAAGATATCGGTGGACGAAACGACGCGGCGACGTTAAGCTTGGCGCCTTTATAGAACCCTGAGAGACTTTTTTGTCTTTGCAATTATCATTCTTTTGAAAGGAATTTATTCTTGAGATTACTTTAGGACTTTTTTAACCGAAATAAAGACAGATGCTGTTCATTTAGACCTGTAGCCTGTAAAAGAAAAGCATCCCTCGTCTGAAACGCACTCTTTTTGCCAAACTGTACATTCATAACATGTCCAATGTTGCCAGCGAAATTTTCCGTTTTACCCTAATTAAAATATAAGTATTTTGGGTATGAAGTCCTAAAGTCGGTTCAAATGAAGGACAATAAAAGGCTTAAGTATGGTCGACGGGGTTCATGAGTAAAGTTAATGTGGGGTCGGTCTAGACCTCGGAAGGGGATTAAGTCGGAGTTTGTACGAAAAATTCTAATAAAATTACCGTGAATTCAACCCTCGCTAATTCCATATGCTTATTAGGCGCAATTATATTTTTAACGTTCGTTGGGCTTTTCCTATTACCTCTCTATTGCGCAGAAATTCGTTTGTCGCGTGGGAATCAGACATTTTTCCAGGATTAGAAAAATAACATAATATTATGTCTTTTCCCGGATATATCTAAATGTCCCAAAAATTGCTTCAGCGGATTAAACATAAGCGTTAAGAAGTTTTCCAAACCATTAGGGATTTTCTGATGGGAACTCATTTTACTGATAAAAAAGAGATAGAAATATTTTTATGGTTACGTTCAGTTAGAATGTTGCCTTGCTTAAGCAAATTGGGCATCATCCCCTTAACTTGCAACAGATCCAGAGAACTCTTATCAAATCCTTAAGGATTCCATCATCAGAACAGCATCAAGCGATCCTGCACCCGTATCGCATAAGGGCATTCTTACAGCTTTGAAACTAAATTCTTTAACACATCCACTATAATAGGAAGGAATAGATAAAATAGGAATTCTTTTTCAGCTTATCGAACGTTTAATTTAGGATTTTTAGTAGTCGATACCAAGTGTGGAGTGTGGCGTGCAGTTATTCCCTAGGGTGTACTGGCGATACCGAAGTGTGGTACGTGTTGTGTGTGCGAATACCACAAATAATATAATTGACATGTGGACGAGCTGAATACTTGAAGAAATTTTAAAGAAAATGTTAGTAGAGGGTTAGGACGAAGTAATAAATAATAAAAGTCGCCCCATGGTTGGAATTCGACTATATACATATTCCATCGTGTAGATGAGCTATAAGAAATATATCACAGACTTTAAATTGGCATTCTTCAGACTTCATTCATAGATAAGTATTTCGTGTATGCTTATCGTGTTTTGTCAAAATATTGTAGTGTATGTGTTGAAGTGTGTGTAGTGTTTTATTAGAAATATGTACAAGATTTAAGCATATTGTTGTAAAATATTATTGGTGTTCCACGCTCCTCCGTCATAACAGCTATAACTGGGAGAAAATTCATGCTTTTACATCTACGGGTCTTTCGTAAAAAGGGGTACAAAGTTTCGCTCGCGTTTTAATATATAGATTAAATACTATACATGAAAGATCACTACAGACACAAAATCTTTAAGTATTACACTGTAAAAACTATTTACAAACAGCAGCAAAGGAAATAGAACAGTAATTCGTTAACAATTTTGATTTGGTAACTATAAAATTACGTATAAACACGTCTATTAAATATTCTGCACCTCTAAGCTGATATACCCCGACAATGAGTTATGTGCAAATACCGACTTATCTTACAAGGTGAATGTACTTTGAACTGATTCATTAACTAGTGGTTCTTTTAACCAGGGGGGCTATTATGACCATTACAAACCTGCATGGTTCCATGCAATTCAATAAACGGCCAACAGTTGTCTTGTTCTTTTTTCGTATTACAACGTCTTATTAGAATAATAACTGAATTAATACTAGTTTGGTTGTCTATAAATGGATTTAAGCATGTTGGTGACATTAGGGAACGTCAAACTTCACGTATTTAGCGTCACGTGACTGCTGACTGGCTGGAAGTTGGCTGGGAATAAGAGGTCTGATAGGTATATTGAACACCACTTCACAAAATGTGTACTTTCTGAAATCGCATTCAATAGTTTCAACAGGCAAGTTAGATCGTAAATAGTGTTTAACAGATATGAATGCATCGCTAGCGCCAACACGTGGCTGGTTGTTGCTAGGATGGCAAGCTACTTGTCTTTTAAACTGTCTCGGCAAGCCGACCCTGGCTTCTCAACTAGTTCACTTGGTTTACTAGCTTATAAATATAAGGAAGCCAGTTCTGTCCACACGACGAACTACCTTACTAGCCTACTGATACTAGCTTGCTATTCTGGCTTGGAATTCCGCAACGCACCCGGGCATAACGATGGGTTTGATCAAATTGACGTAAAGTATTTCTGTGAGTATCGTTTAATCTAAGAGTAAGCTGGTAAAATGTTTAAAAACTTCAAACTTAAGTATAGATGTAGTAATCACATTTCGTTCCTTAGCTAACGACACCGCTCAAGTCTAAAATTGGCGGTTTATACATTTTAATGCTATCGGATAGAGCATTACGCGTCGAATCATTGGTCACATGACAAATATTTCAGGCAGTCAAAAGCTGTAATTGAAAAAATAGTGACAGCGCTCAAATCGGTCGGTTGGCTTTCCCACATAGCACAGTTTTTTTCGTCTCCTAAAAAATGGTAAAAATTACTTAAGCGGTGTTGTAAGTTAAAGGACGATATGCCGATAGGTATACACGCGACTCATCACAATAATCACAACTTACCCTCTGAAACTCTGTCAAGCCGAAGTAGGCCATAGCGGCTAGATTCCTCTTGGCGGACGCCAGCAGAACTCTATCCGAGTCTGGCGTGCGATGTCGCAGCGTGCCGTTGTAGCAGCCGACCAGCGCCAGGTCAGCCAGCATGCGGGTCTGTCGGTTGTTGGCCAGGTTCCAGGGGCACGCGGCGAACTCCTCCAAGGTTACACCCCGCCAGGACTCCCCCGTGTAGCAGGGGGGCACCTCCGATGCTGGAAATATGATAAATTTAGAACACGCACATTGGATAAGTCGCACAGACAGCGACAAAGAGTTTTAGAAATTTCTAGGTTTGTCTTAATTCCTTGATGTATGCTTAGAGCCTTGTCGAAGTTTCCAAAGCCATACCCGCGCCGTTTTTTACTTTATTTTAAGTCGACATACTCGTCGTTGTGTCTATTTTGGTAAATGTTCTCGAAACGATTGGGATTCCATTGATATGTAGGTAGAGTGGGAGCATAGGGGAGATTTACTAGTGCACTCCTCAGAGTGAGACATTAAACGTTTATTTAAGTGAAATTTAATATTCCGCTTAAATGTAAGTTAAATCACTATGTCCGTAAGCGCAGCAGTACAAGAAGAAGCAGAAACACACTTGTCATATCATGTAAAATTACAATAATAGCAGGAGGATATCATTGAAAGTTAAGAATTACAGTTATAGTAAGCAGTAACTTTATTAGCACATTTATAGACAAGGACAGAATCTTGTGAATTTAAACTAACCAGTTTTTTGTAAGAAAGATAAGCAAACAAGCTTAAGTCCGAAAAACAGGAAACTCGACTGCAAGAATCATAGCAATTTAAACATCAACTTATGTATACTTCTTGAATGGCTAATTAAAGCTCTTGATTTTGATACTATAGGTCGAGTACCACCTAAATGGGTGGAAAAATTTTTTTGGACCTCACAATTTATACTATAAAATCAGCTATTAGGAATTTTCAATGTTTAATGTAGACAGTGTCACTTGCGCTATCGAAACGAATCTCATACGTTAAAATCCATCAAGCCGTTTAACAATGAAACATACATACATACTTTCGAAAAACATAACCCTCCTTATGGCGCAGTCGGGTAAAAACAAAATTATTCTTTACCAGAATTCGACTTAAATTGGAATAAAAAGGCAAGATTTACATACATACATACTCTCGAAAAACATAACCCTCCTTATGGCGCAGTCGGGTAAAAACAAAATTTTTCTTTACCAGAATTTGACTTAAATTGGAATAAAAAGGCAAGATTTCTGAATTATTTATTGTTTTTTGATCGGTCACGGAATTCTGAGATAAATCCACGACAAATCAATAAATCTTCGTATTTCACGTTATTTATTGTACAATTATTCAAATCTATCGGGTCATCAGCAAATTTATTGTCGGACAAAAAGTTTAAAAATTAGATTACATTAAGAATAATTTCAGAGAATCGCTACTAAATATTCATATAGTCAAATCGTATAAAATAAAGATAAATATGCAAAAAGATATTGTTAAGTTTAGTGCGTTATTTATTGTTATGGACGGCATTAAGTTTTATAACAGCTGGCCGCCCGCGACTTCGTTTGCGACGGAATCGATTTTGTTCCGCCGGACCGTAACGTAGATCAATGTAATCATTTGCATAGAAAATTTATTCTAGGCTATCGCATTTCATACCCAAGTAGTGCATAAACGCAATTTGCTGTTTTTAATAAAATTTGTTTATATCTACGACAGAATTGTCAATTTTTGGGAGAAGGGAGCCATAACAACATATAGTCAACCTCAGGTTGTGTTTTTCGTAAACCCATCAATACTAACCGTGTTTTTTTATGATATTTAGGGGGCAAGCGAGCAGACGGGCTACCTGGTGGAAAGCAGCTGCCGTCGCTCATGAACACTCGCGACATCCGAAGGGTCGCAAGTACGTTGTCGGCCATTTATGAGGAAATAGGAAATAGGAATAGGGAATTAGTTAAGTTGGACCACCGGTAAACTAACTCATTGAAAAGTATCACTCCGGTCGAGCCGGCCCACTCGTGCTTCGGCACGAGAACGAACACGGAGAGCCCCACGGCAAAATAATCTTTTAACATTTTAGGCAGTTTACATTGCAACGATGTTAAGGCGAATCGAAATATTTTTAAATATGTCATCCAAAACAAAACTTTATTTACGACACATTAAAGGGTCTTCAAAACGGTAGGGGCCAACCACCCAACCGCACCTCTGTTGGTCAACCTTAGGCCTTGATCCGTCCCAAACGACTTCCACACTGTCTATTTTTCCATCAACCGGGCTAAGGTTGTTTGATTGATACCGATCTTCTAAAAGGCCCTTATAAGAAAAGACTTCAAAACACTTTTCGAAGTTTATCCAAGTGGGCTGATCACGACGAATACGCACGGATTCCCGCGGAAAGTCCTGTCAGTTTCGACGAGACTTTCCGAATTCGGGAACGAAACTGCGCGCAAATCCATCGTAAATCAGGTGGCAGTACTTACCAGTGGCGGTGCGTCCCTGACACCAGTGTCGAGAGCCCTTCCACGTGGCACCCCGCTTCACGTGCCGGTACTCAGATAAGTATCTGTAACAAATTATTTATATTATACCCAACTATTTCATAAGGTAATCCTAACAATTTTCAATAATAAAAGTTTAATTTCGATATTAAAATACTTTGAAGATTGTTGCCCGATCATCCTTCGTGTAACCTTTATTTATTTAATTATTCTTCGAAAATGCCTTTCTACAAATGCCTATCTCATTTCTATCTCTTTGCCTGTGAATGCCTTGATGAGTGACAGTCTTCTATCGTTCGTTTTTTGCGTAACTTTTATGCCATATTCAGTAAAACCGGGATAAGGCTCATTCGCTTTTTATATTGCAAGTGTACTTGCATAGGTGACGGGTAGGCGTGATTATTGTTATTATAATACATTCCAGAACAATCTAAGTCTATGATCAGCAATAACAACAAAAAATTTTGAACATTTAACCAAGTCCGCAATCGTCCATCTCGGACCAACTTTAAATTTAAAATCCTCCGCTAAATCAACCCACTTTCACACGCAATTTGCAGTTCGCACACCAAACTTCATAACTAATTCTCACAAAACGATCTCCATAAAGCCATTAGTGTATGAAGTGGGAAGTATCTGCAGTATGCATGTACAAACTCGGTCGTAAGTCCGTGGCGATTAGAGCCATGCATAATTCCTGTCCGTTATTAATTCAGCGTGACCTTGTGGTCTGACCGGACGGCCATATTAATGTATTTCGCAACTTTAAACTCATTTGTCTCAACTTGGTGTGTAAATATATCATTTAGAGCGTCCGTGGACTAGTGGGTAAGATCTTTGGTTCGCACTCATGAGTTCTTCTAAGCACTTTGATTCGTACCCCGGTGGAGGCATGTACCAATGGGACATTTTCCGATATCAAGTACATAATACGGATGCTCGTTGCCGTGGGATAGCCATGCTTCGGCACGAATGGGCCGGCTCGACCTGAGTGATACCACGACCTCACAGAAAACTGGCGTAAAACGGCGTTGTGCTGTATTTCGTTCAGTGACTGAGTTTACCCGTGGTCCAACTTCCCTAATCCCTATTCCCATTCCCTAATCCCTCATAAAAGCCGGCAACACATGTGCGACTCTGGACTCCATGGACGACGCAGTTGCTTTCCATCCGGTAACCCGTCTGCTCGTTTGCCCCCTAAATATCATTAAAAACTGAATACTTATTAATTTGGTAGAGAGTACGTTTCTTGGGATCTATTAATCACGCCGAGACAACAAGAACGAGCGTTTTTAATTCCTATTAAACGATTTCGAACGCGTAGAGAAAAACACTCGTCTATAACCGTAGTCGATTTCGAAGGCTGTAGACACATGAACACGTAACATCGGTGTCAATCGGGGTAAACATCATTGCCTAACGTGAGAGACATTATTTGTTAAAAAAAAACTGTTCCTAACATACCTCGACCACAAGTGTTATAGCTCAGCTAATAAAACTTCCACAATTCAACAGGTATAAGGTTTGGTAACGAGATTTTTAACCATTTAAAATCCTATTACATAAACCATAACATGCCTTTTTGGTAAATTTCATCTTATTCCCGTGCAATATTTTCATCGTTTATAAAACTCGAGGGGGAATATTCAAAGCGGCCCATGAAAATGTAATTTACCGCGGGACTCGGCTATGACTTTTATAGTGTTTTAAAAACTCTTCGGTTCATTTAATGCTTTTATAATTATCATATTTGACGGGGCAAATATATGCTCGCGTTTGAAAATTAATAATTCGCCTAATTAACGCAGGATGATTTCGGGCTTAAATATTATGCATTAACCAAATTAGTTATGCATTAAACATCAAAAAT
Organism: Cyclargus thomasi; assembly: GCA_026546445.1. NCBI lineage: Eukaryota > Metazoa > Arthropoda > Insecta > Lepidoptera > Lycaenidae > Cyclargus > Cyclargus thomasi. The sequence goes on along the minus strand of JAOTAV010064028.1, from coordinate 1,400 downwards.
TTTCGACGGAGAAACTAACGAGATCGCTGTTGCGCAAATATAAGTTTATATTATGAATAATTATTATTGATTTAAAAACAACAATCAACCAATAGCGGTGGCAATATTGTTGCAGAGACGAAGATGGATTCTATAACAATATTATGTCATGAAGAAATTGTCCAAGTAGAACTAAAAAAAACCAACATACTCGTATACTCTTCAGGCTTTCAGGATTTTTCGCGGTGGTTTAGTTCTAAGACCGGCCTGTTTTGAAAAGTTATGACAATGTCTAATTACTAGCATATTCCTAACTTGCATTTACACGCGTCTTCGCCAACGTGGAAATCATTTATCACGATCACGAATTTGGAATAAAGAAGTGTGGAAATGAACGTGGTGGCCAAAAGAAGATCTTCCGACCAAGAGAGGTGTTGCCAATTATCCAGATATTAAATCCTGTGTCACTCTGTGAAAATGTAGCAATCTAATTGTTAGAAAAAAATATGTATATGAATTCAGATAATTATTTTTTGAGTTTATTTGTAACAAACATACAAAAATACAATTCTTCCTCATACCTAATTGTAATAAAACGAGATTATGTAATCGTCAACATATAAAATACTCCACACCCAAATGACATAAACTAGAATATTGAATATAAAGTATTAAAAACTCTACTAGCTTATTGTTGACTTTCATTGTTGTAGTCGCATTAATATATTACGGACGATTACGGGTGAAATGTGTATCATAAATCACGTATATGAGTGAATATACACGGCGTTTGGCACGCCTCCATGCGGCCACTCGTACCATCAACATTTGAGCCTCCAAAACCTGGCGTTGTGGTGAAAATCGCCCCCAACCAGAATTAATCACGTCAATACTAATTTTACTTCGAATTATGTTATTATCATCATCATCATAATGATCCTTTAGTTAAATATTGATTAGCTACTTTATTACCTGTTTGTTTACGAAAACTCTCGAAACTAAACTGGCTTTGGTTTCTCAGACAGGTAATGAAGAATGGATGTGGCTCCATTTACTTCTTACCGTGAGAAAATATTAACAAAAATATAAGATAAGACTACAACCCTACTTCTGGCGTTAACATTAAATACTAGAAACTTTTTTTTTTATCTTTTATTTATTAAAGAGGGTTTGTTCGCTACTAGAAGCTTAACAGTGAGCACTGTCCATGTGTTCATTTGTAAACTAATGATGTTAAGATAAACCAGAAAATTAAAAGAATAATAACATAAATACACATATTTAAGATTTTTATTATATGATACACATATTTAATACACACCTAAGACCTAGGAACATTGAAACATTTTTGTGATTCGTCGGCGGAATTCGAACCCGCGACCCCCGGCTTAAGCTACCAATGCGCTCACCAACTGAGCCAC
>JAOTAV010064027.1:0-39824 GCA_026546445.1 Cyclargus thomasi | reverse complement strand
CTGTCTGTATCTTTGCCGTATTATTATGTATTGTGTGATGTTAAAAATAAATGTATTCTTATTCTTATTCTTATTCTAAAAATCCCCTTGAATACCTACAAAAATTTTCATCAAAATCGGTCCAGTCGCTTGTAAGGAGTCGCACGCGCACTGAAAATAAATTGAGATGAGAAAAAATTTTTCATAGTACTACTTTTCAAAACTCTTTGAACGATTTCAGGACAGGATGACGGTGTTTTTCCCTCGAGTTTGAAGAACATGCCGTACTATTGCTATCAAGCACCAGATAAAGGAGCCTGTCAGGGGACTTACATAGCTTACTTCTTCGACGTCGTGCGCCGGAAGTGCATGCCGATGCTCTATACCGGATGCGGCGGCAATGAGAACCTGTTTAGGACCATGTCGGAATGCGTGATTAAATGCGACAAAAGTCGGAGGATTTGATGCTAGCAATAAAATGTTATTTGCTCCGTTGCATTCTAGTTGGCTTATGTAGACTTGTTACTCCTTTGACTTATTCCTTTCTCGACTACGCCGGTAAACTCACTCACCGAACGAAACACGGCACAACGCCGTCTCGCGCCAGTTTTCTGTTAGGCCGTGGAATCACTCCAGTCGAGCCGGCCCATTAGTGCCGAAGCATGGCTCTCCCGTCTGTGGTCTCCGTCCCGGTTTGAAAGACTGGCCTCGTGTACCCCGGGCATAAGGGTCAAGTTTCAAAAACACAAATGCGTACATCGAGTATGTATGAATTTATGTATTTACCGAAGTTGAACCTTAAAAAACACGTGCCAGTGTACTGTGACGAAATAAGTTTTTTTGCGAGCCCGATTTAGATAATGAATGATTAAATACGTTAGTTAAAATTAAATCTTACATTTGCCTTCGCTGCTTAATTTCGAATGCCGCCATTTCGCTATTCGATTTGCGTGAAATATCAAATTGGAAAATTAATTTTAGTCTTGGTAATTTATCTAAAATTAAATGATTAATTTGAAGAGTTTCTATTTATAGCGTGTTCTTACTGTACCTGAGATATCAGGTCAAGTGGTTTCGAGTATCTGTTGCTGTTCTTTGTTCAATTTGGGCAATTCTATTACGCCAGTTCGAGATGAATTTTGACGACCTCTGTGGTTCAGTTGGTAAGCGCGTTGGTAGCTTAAGCCGGGAGTCGTCGCGGGTTCAAATCCCGCCGACGGAGCAAAAAGTTTTTAAATGTTCCTGGGTCTTGGATGTGTGTATCATGAAATAAAAATACTTAAATACGTGTGTAGTGTGAAATTAATAAATACATTTGCGTTGTCTGGTACCTGTTACACAAGTCCCTCGGGTAAGTACCCGAGGGACTTGTGTGACAGGTACCAGAGTACTTAGCACGGCGCCAGACTGACGTGGTGTGAAGCGTCCACAGATATTATTATTATGAATTCCATAAATTGGATGCTTTTTATATTGTATTTTTTTACTTGGGTATGAAGAGGTGACAGACAGACATACAGACACACTTTCGAATTTATATTATTAGTGCGGATATTCAAAGAACTATGAATAAAATAATATTCAATGCAATGTATCAAAAATGTTTTTTCAAATTTTCATTTGAAGAGTGTTTGATAATTTTCATTCCACGGAATCGCGTTCTCCTATACTAACTTTAACCCCCCTTTTTACCCTCCGAAGAGACAAATTTCGAAAAATACCTTCTAATTGGTCACCTTCGTCATTTGACAACACTTCACCCAATTATCATGTTTCTACGATCGGAGGCTTTACGTTGATTCCTATATGCATATAGTTCAGGACAAATTATTTTATACAATGTCATATATTTAGGGCAATATCTCAATTATATCAAAAGATTGAGCGCAACATAGGCTACTTTTGGTCTTGGTGAAACATCTCGTTTTTACAGAAGCCTTACAAGACTATTCATATGTTTACGCGATTTTTAAACTATGCGTAGCCGCGTGATAAACTGTTAGGTCTACTCGAGGTATACCAAACAGATACTGCGATTTTATTTATTATAACAAAAAAGAACAGTAGTATGTTTTTTATGATATTTCCCTGAATAGGCAAGGCAATCGGGCAGACGGGCTACCATGGAAAGCAACTGCCGTGTCCAGAGGACACTCGTGTAATCCGAAGATTTGCAAGTGCGTTGCCGGCCTTTATGAGCGAATAGGGAATGGAAATAGAGGTAGGGGATTAGGGAAGTTTGGCTACCGGTAAACTCACTCACTGAACGAAACACAGCATAGCGCCGTTTTACGTCAGTTTTCTGTGAAGCCGTGGTATCACTCCGAAGCATGGCTCTCCTCCGGCAAAATGATGTATTATGTATTAATATTATCTCTTAATTATTTATTATGAAGTCATATTCACAAATACAAGCCTCTTGTGTCCTTGCAATAAAAGCAAATGGTAAAAATATTGGTTGAAATACGGTCGTGTCGTATTTTTTGACGGCAGGTGAAACTCACAGCAGCGTACAGGGAATCCGATTATTGGTATAAATTTCGGGAATCGGGCTTTTGTTAAAATAATTTTGGAATTTCCATTGGAATATCGCGACGATATCGCATGAACTTGGCATGTCAGAATAGTTTTTATCCCAAAAAAAAAAGTGTGGTTCCCTAATAAGTATCAAACGTAATAAATGAATTTTGGCACAAATTATCAAGAGGGAATTATCAAGTATATATTATCTAGTATATAAAAATGAAACGGGTTTTTCTTCTTAACCTCGAAACTCGACTTGAACTCCAGAACGCACGAACCGATTTCCACGGTTTTGCATTCGTCGGAAAGATCTCGAGTTCCGTAAGGTTTGCAGCGAAAAAAAAAATCAGGAAAAATTTCAAGAGGAAAGTTATGTCGCGGGTGACAGCTAGTAAATTATAAAAGTGGCATATCATGTCAGTTCATATTTTTTGTGCAAATTTGACATCAGCGAGCTCACCTCAAATAAAGCTCAAGATAACGTAAATGAAACAAATCTTAAATACGAATTTATCGTATATCTTTTTGAAAACGTTGAATTTTATAAACGCAGTTAGCAGTTTCGTTACCGTAGTACGGAGTTGATTAAACGTATTACGTAGGTGTACGTTTTGTAGGCATCCGAGCGGAGCCCCCGCGACCGCTCCCACAGGTTGCCATTTTGAATTAATTTACTTAGATACGCCCCTGAGTGTAGCGAATTTAGGAATAGAAAATGATAACATTTGTTACCAACGTCCCTTGCGTTACTTTCTTCTGGTTATTATTTTCTCTTACTTATAACTTTTGGGTACTACTTAATTTTGATAACGTAAATCGATTATATTGAATAAGGTTTAAAGATTTTTTTCTCATAAAAAATACATTTATCCACTTACATGAGAACAATAAATCAATTAGCATAAATTATTAAAGTTCGAACTTAATTTGTACTACGACAAAAATTGATTGTTTTCCGAAAATCGAATACATACTATGTTTCTTAGAAAAGCTTTATAAAAGAAAAACGACTGATTCTATTATTACAAAAATACCAATAATTTTACATTCCCAAGTTAAGAATAAAGAATATGCATATGTGAAAAGTTATTTTTATACAAAAAAATATCAGATCAGGGCTTCTTGTTAAAAATTTTTAGCCTAACAATTATTTCCTTGCCTCCTTTTCTAACGTACTAAGCCTATGAAAGCCCGTACAATCTGTGTAAACATTTTAATTATTTAGGGACAAAACTGTTGCGACCACGCTTTGTAAGTGTCCTTAATTATGCAACGTCAGAAATTCTTAATTTGATTATGTCTTAATTTTGTAAATTCTCCAAACTCTTGTACTTACAATATGCTCGAACCTGGCCTAGGGTTGTCGAATGTCTCGATTGAGCCGGACAAAGTTGAGCTTTTTGTTTTTTACTGTACTAAAAACTTATCATCTGGTTTCCTCTCAATTAAAAGTGAACTAATATAATAATATGACAACAACAAAATAGCGTCTACTAGTACAGTCCGGCCACTTTATATTTTAGGTATGTCTATGACATTGCGCTCAGTCACAGAATAGTAATTACATAACAGAATGTACACTCCGTATAAACGGCCGGAAATTAGTCAAACCTACGCGCCTCGATCTCGGTAGTATCTCGGTAGAGCTACACTCGCGAGTGATACACAGTGACGAGCAGATGATGACGTTTGAAATATTATGGAAAATTATAATAAGCGTAAAAATAATAACGTACATTGTGCCTAAAATCAACATTAACGCATACGGAATTAACATTTTCTAACTTACCGGTAAATTGTGAAAGGTAGGTAAGATAAATGATCATTTATAACAATGATAAATATATACTATTATTTTGAGTTAACAGTAGACACGAATAAAACCTATCCAAGATTGTGCTTGTAGAGTGTATTAAAATAATAATTTCGAGTCGAAGACATAAATTAAAGTGCTACGAGCAATTTGACAAACTTACTTTTGCCTCTTCTTATTCACGTTGCCACAAATTAAAACATCTTTTCTTTATCTCTTTCACCGAACGTCTGACTAGACCTATACCGTAAAATAGAGACTAGACTCTAAGATTAGAATGGAGATAGGCAAAAGTTTACGAAAAAGTCTTCGCCGTTTACTAAAGTTCCAGCCGTACTCATGGCTCGCCGTGTTTTGGGCGCAGCCAACCCTATTTCAGGACTAAAGGATGGAGTTACCTTAATGAGTACGAAGGTTATCTCTGGACCAGCGATTTTAATCATTGGAAATTTTTTGACAGGTATTTTGTTGTCATATTATTAAATTTGTTCGCTTTTAATTAAGAGGAAACCAGATGATAAGTTTTTAGTGCAGTAAAAAAAAAAAATAAAGCAAGAGAAAAACGAGTCACCTAATGGGAAGTAACTACTGTCGCCTAAGGTCACTCACATCAGGGAAGTTGCAGGTGCGTTGCCGGCCTTTGTGTATATTATATGTCAGTCGGATTGTATAATTTCGAACCAAATCCTATTAAAAGTTGAATATCAAATAAAGGTTTTATTTATATTTGTTACTTCCCCACAGGGAAACACCTTTCGGCCTGAATACAAGGGTTCTAATAAGTTGTGTAATTATTTTGGATGTTTTCATATGAAATGCTATTTACCGAGCTTTCTATTTAATGAATGAAATGTTTGATGGGTTTTGGGAATTATTGAGATAATGGATAATTGAAATTATTTATTTGAAAATTTTCTGAAGGAAATAGGAAATTTTAAAGTGATTTTGTAGCTCTTAAAGTGGTCATTATGAGCTTTTGTTTGTGGTCATTATGAGTCTTGGATGTGTATTAAATGTAAATGTGTATTATATGATAAAAATCTTAAATATGTGTATAGTATAAAAGTATTAAATATATTTCCGTTGTCTGGTACATGTAACACAAGTCCCTCTTCTTCTTCTCTCTGGCTGATAATAATTGTCAATAATTATTGACATGATACTTAGAAAATATGTATTACTATTTCAGATGAATGAAAAGCACCAGCGGGCCTAGGCCCTAGGCTTGTTTAAACATCTTGAGTCTGGCTTGACAACTTTCTGTTGTATTTAGTAGATTATCGTTAATGTTACTCGCTTGACTTGACACTTGTCTAGGGGGGCTGTTCTTGTCTTATGATAGTTTTTACTCGCTCGCTTATCAAACACAGTGGCCAAAGTGTTATAAGATTTTTCCTATTAACAATATTAATTTTAGTTAAAGCCTAAAATATGTCTCATAAACACGATTTAAAAAATACCTTACAAATAATTAAATAATAATTTAAGGTTGCATGCGAAAAATGATAATGATAATAATAATAATTTTCTTTTCTTCCCCCGATTACAATTTTTTATTTTTTCAGTAGTTATATAATCGTCTAAATCTAAATCAACGTTGCGACATATCTTTTGGAAGGCAGGCTAGATGGTGTTGATATTTGAAATATGTTTTGCGCCATCTTGTATTAAAATTTGCAAAAAAAAACTTCCTATTTCAGCACATGGTGGCGCAAAAATACTTATTTCGCGCCATCTTGTGTTGAATATTCAAGTTACTTTGTAAATTATATTGACGCCATCTACCAGTTGCAGCTTTAACTGGCTGTAAGGATTGGTTTTAAAGTATTTTTTAGAAAATCTTAATTATTAAAATATATGAGTATACGAGTGTTGATATAATGTTGTAAAAATGCAGAAAAATGTTTTTTCGCGTTATAAGGTTACTCTATTTGATGTTAATGTCTAGTTTTGTTGTATTATTATACTTCCAAATTTAAAAAGGTTTTTCCCGTATACGAAATTTTGTATGGATCTCTAAGTCTATAAAATAATTGGTTTATGGTAGTGCATAATGTATACAAAACCTGGCCGCTGTATACACACCTCGACACTGCCGTATACACACCAGGACACTACCGTATACACACCAGGACACTGCCGTATACACACCAGGACACTACCGTATACACACCAGGACACTGCCGTATACACACCTGTATACTCTGCTGGATGGTCTGCATTAGGCCCCTCAGCACGTCGGCGGACAGCTGGGGGTACTGCGCGTTGAGCCCCGCCGCCAGGTCGGCGATGCGCGACACGGTCTCATAGTCGTGCATGAGGGCGGACATCTCGTTGCACAGCGAGTCACCGGTCGTGCTGCTGATGCCGCTAGAGTTGGACCGGAGACTGCCGCCGCGATTCAGACCTGGAAGAGACGTTTCGAAATTACTTATAATATTTTACCTCGCTTTGTAAAAATGTAAACAAAAAATGAATATGTACACACAAAATTTTCTATAAATATGATATTATGTACAATCAGAAAAGTTGAGGCAGATACAGATCGTAGATATAAGTAATTTGCTCGGTTTATGTCAAATTCAGCTGACAAGTTATGACTTATACGAGTATGGAATTGACATACTCCGACCAAATGACGTAAGTCCATCAACTGGCTCTCTTTCAATTTCGTTAATCGGTAAGTTATTTGTAATATGGGCTGACATGTTTCTGCGGTATTTTATGCTTGAAAGAAGTTTTAAATAAATAAAATTTTATATCATATACTTTATCGCTTTCTCGTATGATTACTCACACGTTCTCCTTTTCTTGCATACGGATATATTACACTTGCGCTAATTATCCAACACTTCGTCACCGACAGGGCCTACTTGTGCTTACTTGAGGACGAGCCGCACAATGTCTCCGCCTGAGCCCTCCTCGCCCCGCACGACAACATACGCTATATCTATCTCTTCCTCACACATATCTTCTTCTCACCTTGCGCCAGCACTCTGCTCAGCGTGGGCGACGTGCCCGTATCCAGCACTTCGACGTCACCGACGGGGTGTGCCCACTTGAGGCCGAGCCGCTCCGTGTCCCCGCCCGAGCCCGCTTCGCCAACCGACACGCACACAACGAGATCGTTCAGTAGGAGGAGTCGACGAGGCTTGCATTTCGTGAGGGTACCAGATTGGTTGAAGTCCTGTAATATAAACAGTATTACAATAAAAGTTTTAATATTGTTAGACGGTCGCATTCAAAGATATTTCATGATACCTCGTCGCCCTCTTAATTCCATCACAGACTTCAATTTGGCATAAAGGTCTGCTTACCAGGCCATTAAATTTTATTAAAAACACATATCGTCTTTGAAGTTCTAACACCAGGTAAGTTAAAAATTACAACTTTTTAGGAGAGCGAAACAATTGATTGAATTTTTTATATATCATCATACTAATAAGATTTTACAATGAAAAAAAATACAAGTTTTCATTAGTTGACACGTGTTTCTGATTAACTTAAACGACGCGTTTTCCGATTTTCTGCAAAACGGCATGAAAAGGTCGAAACAGTCAAAATGTGACTTACTTGGTGTTGGAACTACAACGACGATATGTCAACCATAAACAAAAGAATATTTCGTGTATGATTATCGTGTCATGTCAATATATAGTAGTGTGCGTAGCAGTTTATTTATTAAAAATATGTAAGTTAAAAGCATATTTTAAATTACATATAATAATATTGATACTCCAAGCTCCTCCTCCAAATGGGAGAAATTTCATGCTTTCACGTCTACGCGTATTTCGTTAAATGGGGTACAAAGTTTTCGCTCGGGTATTAACGATATTGATACGCGTATAAATCATTTTATATATTTTATAGATTTAATGAAGGCTCTGGAAGTTTTATGAGAAAATATCTATTGAACATAAGTTTGTACTGAGGTATTTGCTGGGTGGGTGATGGAAGAGGAATCACCCACATACCACGAATCGATCACAGTACGCAAAAAAGATCTGTCTGGTGGCGTTCAAATTGTCACTAGTCACGCCCATTACATCTTTCAGTTTCACCTAGAGATTAAGGCCATGCAAATCCTAAACTACTTCACCAATATAAAACAACTAGATTATGCCAAAAAAAGTTTATCGCGCTGGAGCCATATTTTGTTCTGGGATAAAAAGTATCCCATCACCCTCCCCGGCACTCAAAGTATGTCCATACTAAATTTCAGCGAAATGGGTTTAGCGGTTTGGACGTGAAGGAGTAAAAGACAGACACACTTCCGCATATTAGTATGGATACTCACCAGCTGTACCAAGTCATCCTGTCGCAACAGATGTCGCTTGTCAGCGCGCGAGGCGAGCAGTCGCGCCGCACCGAAGCGCGCCGCGCCCCCCGCCCCGCCCGCGCCCGCCACGCCCCCGCGCGTCAATCGCCGCAGTGCCGCGCGGAATGCCTAGGAATTAATAATTATTTTATATGTAATTAATTGCACTGTTGGTTCTTGGGCATTATTAAAAAATTGAAAATCTGTGAAAGAATTATTCTGTTCCTGTACCTTCAAAAAGAGAGCGTATTCCCTCTTGAAAGGCCGGCAACGCACATACAACCCTGATGTTGCGAGTGTCTATGGGAGGCGGTAGTTCTTTCCATCAGGCAACCCGTTTGCTCGTTTGCCCCCTTATTTTTATAAAAAAATGTACCTGTGTCCTTTCCGCATCCCGTTTCCTCTCGTTTAGCGCCTCGGCCAGCGCCTCGAGCCTCGTCAGCGCGCGCTGTAGAGCTACGCGGTCTGCGTGACCGGGCGGCGTGTGTTTGAGTAGATCCTGAAATATCACTCACTATCATATTTTATTGTACCCCTAAATATGCTTCGCAACGAATGGGCCGGCGCAACCAGAGAAACACCACGGTCTCATAGAAAGCCGGCGTAAAATGGCGTTTGCCGTGGGAGAGCCATGATTCTGCACGAATGGGCCGGCTCGACTCCTTCGTATTCCTTTTTCCCTATTCCCTCTTGAGAGGTCAGCAACGCACTTTCAACTTTTACGGTGTTACGTGGTTGTGCGACGCTAGTTGCTTTACATCGGTGGGGCGTTTGCTCGTCTGCCCTTTAGTCTTGTAAAATATAAAGAAGTGAGATCTCAATGACATATTGAGAGATTCGATGCTACCTCAAAAACATACGCTAAAAATATGAACGCCGAATTAACACCATGACGGTTGTACTGTCTTGCCGAAAGCTCTCGGGCGAGAGTCTCGTACGAGGCTGACAGGCGAGACGAGCCGAGTGCACCGATTTACCCTCTCGCACTCGGGCGGTTACGCTATGTCTCGGCGAGTGTGTACAACAACCATAACACAAACAAACACCAACCTGCAAGAACATAATGAACTGGGGAAACCTCTGCACCGGTTTGACCATCAGACCGAAGAAGCTCAGCCTGTCGTGTGCGCTGATCTGCTTGACCTTGAAGAAGTAAGAAAACGATTTAATATTGCTGAAATTCCACAGCAGCAGGATTATATATATTTTAAATTGATGAAAGTTAATTTATGTGCGATCCTCAATTTCTTGCAGTCGGAAAACATACCTAAAACTTCTTAGTAATTCTGAATAATGCTATGCAGAAAACCGTAAAAATCAGTTAAGCAAAACCCGAGATAATCGTGCACAGATATACATCGATATAGTTCAACTTAATTGTGCGCGCGGCTCTATGTGTGGTAAGCATTCTTTACTCTAAACTCTAAAGACACCGGCCACATGAATTAAAATCGTGTATTTATAAACGCGCGCACACATAGGGCCGCACGCACAGCTGTGATGAACTATCTGTATTGGTCAATGTTTTTTTTTTGAAGTCGGGTAAAAGACTTACCTTGAAGAAATCGGCCAGCGCCGATTTCCGCTTCGACTCCATCTTAGCCAGCTCCATGGCCACCGAGAAGTTGTTGATGAAGTCTGAGTACACGTCGAGTACCACCGCCTTCGAAAACGCGCTTAGAAAGACCTCGCCTGGAAGAAAGAAGACATTTGTTATGTAGGCAATATCACTGAGCTATTATAGAAGGTATAATGAAGCTAAGTGGCAATATTTTAGAGCAGAGTGTTCCACAACCAGTTTAAGGGCTATTTGGATAAATGAATCCCTTTTTTTTTTCAAGTTTCATACGAAAAACATCAAACTACAAGATAATTTTTTTTTGTTCGGAAGGGTTCCGCCAGAAAAGTTTCAACCCCTGTTTTAGAGTGTGTAAACTGTATGTACCTTTATACGAATATTTTAGTCACATGGTTTTATAAGAGCAAAATTAGCCTATGTTAGTCTCCTTCCTTTTTAATCGCCTTGCAAAAAGGAGATTATTCCGATGCGTGTAAAAGCAAAACTTATTGAATGTAGGTTATTATGATAATGGGCTAAAAGATATGACAACAAAATCTCTGAATTCTGTTGGGAAAGTAAGATATTAGCGATTCAAGTGTTCTACCCACCTCTTTCTCTTAAAACGCAATTTAGTATGAACTCCGTATGCAGCTTATAGACTTTGACGTCAAAATCGGATCTCTCTTTCTATTCTCTCTCTGACTATTTTAAAAGCTTGTAACTTTGTTGTTTTCAATTTTATCAAAAAACTTATTGGACTACATCGTTTTTCAACAAGGATAGATTAATTTACAGAAAGAATAAAAAATCATACATACTCCCTATTAGAGAGTTCGCTTGAGCAAGCTTTAAGGAAGAAGTTCTGTTTACAGGTTTCCGAAAAAAGTAGAAATGGGACTTCATATTACGTTTGTTTATCATCAGGTAACCTTACTTGATCATAATATCTAGATAATAATAGATATTAACACTACACAAAAGACTAGATTTTCTTCGCGAGTCTACTCCGACAATTATGCTTATTCATTGACTTTTCTTACACCTATTCAATACGTGTAATAACATCTATTATGGTTCCATGGGTGATTAAGATAAATCCATTGATTACTCAGTAAAAAGTCGATATTAAATATGACCTTAATAGCACTTACATCCATCTTGCTATTGTGCTATTAGTTATAATTGCGGCCTATTCATTTGTTTTCCCTGTTGAAAATGATCCTTATACAGTTGTCATAAAGATCAAAGGCAGAGGTAGAATATAGCTGAACGGACAATTACAACAATTCTGTGTCATTCAATATTCTCGTATCGTGTGAACGCCGGCGGGGGAAAAAATTGTGGGTGTAAAGTGTCTCGGTTTGGTCGCACAAAAAATGCGGTGTAAGATGTCGGCTAGGATATATACTTAACGGGGGAAATAAAAGTGTTAGGTCGATTAATAATATTTATGACTGGTTAATTACTTCATAAGGTAAAATTTACCTTTGACAGTAAATGTCAAATTTATGGTTAGAGAGAGGAATGATCTCGTTTGTGTTTTGTATTGACCGTGCATTATGAAAGTTAGCTATCTCTTTCTGTTTTCTTTTTAACCGACTTCCAAAAAAGAAGGAGGTTTCTCAATTCGACCGTATATATGATCTTTTACTGAAAATTTTTCAAGTCTTGTATGTGCAAATTTATGACGCCAGGCGCTCGCTTTACATATCACACCCCACAAAAAATGAAATTTGCTATATATAATTTAGTGCCGCTAGTATCACAGTGAATAGCCCCTCTATATTATGTACACATACACATCCTAAGGTATCATCAAATTGAAAACATAAGTGGAAGAAGCAGAAAACTGTCATTTTTAGAATCTGCCGGAATTTTGCGTTAATGGATGCTTTGGTACCAGAAAAATTGTTTCAAATAAAAAAAAAGTAGATTTGGTGTTTAGCCAGATACACTAGCTAGATAATAAAATAGATAATTCACAAGGTTTGTTGCAATTTTATAGTAATAAAAATTTGTATTTACTCGAAAGGTGTAAAGTGTTATCCGCTTCTTTCACTTATGTCTTTAATTGTGTTTTTACAACATGTATAGCAGGAACAGAGTCTATCTCTTTTCAGCCACTATCTCCCCGTGTCTCACCAATTTTTTCGTCGCGGTCCCACGTGCGCGCGCAGTCCGCGAGCGCGGCGCGGAAGTGCAGGTGGCACTGCAAGATGTCCGGTAGCCGGTGGAACAGCGTCTGGATCTTGGACGCGTTGAGGATCGCCGGGCTGCTCTCTTCTAGAGGCTTCTTGTAGTCCTGGAAAGAAGGTCATAGTTAAATAAAACGGCTAGTAAATGGAAGAGACAAGAGTTTTAACCTTTTCGATTTGGGGTCAAGGGCGGATCACGACTTTGGGATTGAGATATCCCGACGAAATGACGCAGATACTGACTAGGATACAATTTCCTCGATAGTACGTTCCATTATTTATTGGAGTAACTAAGTACCTAAATACTTGTGTTTTTCACTTAACGGTCCAGGTGAAACCGGTGTCATGTGTTATCACACATGACCTTAGCCGAACTGAACCCTTTTTTGATCGCACTGAGCCACTAACTGTTCGAATCCACCATGTCTGATCTATGTTTGTTAATTTTATTTGTGTCTTGTGTGTATTGAAAATAAATAATTCTTTCTTTCTTACTGTATGTTACTTGTAGATATGCTGCTGGATGCTTCGCCAGCGAATTTTATAGTCCGAATATAATCTAGATGGTTCCTGTAACTCGGTTGCGGCAAAATCGCGTGAGTGCAGTACATTTTACCAGGGATAAAAATTCAATGTCCCCCCCCTCAGGGACTCAAAGTATCTCTATACTAAATTTCAGCGAAATCGGTTCAGCGGTTTAGGCGTGAAATGGTAACAAGCAGACTCACATTCGCATTTATAATATTAGCATGTAAGCGAGGATTTTAAAACTTGTCTCACCAATAGCGTAAAAATCTGGGGCCTATCACAGTTCTTTTAATGGTAGTAGTTCTTGTACAATCAGAGAAGTTGAAAGAGATACAGATTTAAGTAGTTTTGTTGGGTTATGTCAAACTTAGCCGACGACTGATCACGACTTACATGGAATTGACATATTCGGACCAAATGTCTTAGGTCCGTCAACTGGCACTCTTTCAATTTCCCCCGTTATACAAAAATATTTCTGAGCTCGCGGCCGGGTCTCTTGAAGACGTGGTATTTTGCTCTGCTCTAGCCTATACCTTTTTATTATGCACCTTTTTACATGCACACGGTTGCCGTGCCGTATTGCGCCCGTGTTGCCGGCCGGCTTGACCGGAGTGACACCACGCCCTCACAGACAACCTGCGTAAAACGGCGTTGTGCTGTGTTTCGTTCAGTGAGTGAGTTTACCGGTGGCCCAACTTCCCTAATCCCGTTCCCTATTCCCTCATGAAGGCAACGCACTTGCGACTCTTTGGATGTCGCGAGTGTCCATGGGCGACGGCAGTTGCTTCCCATCAGGTAACTCATCTGCTCGCTTGAACCCTAAATATCATTATAAAAAATACTACGAACGATTATTTAGATGCTAGCGCGATGATCGTTGTTCACGCCATTTATAATCGGCGATTACACAATCGACGATGATCAGAATATCAAGCGTTTTAACCGCCCTGGGCTTATCACATTACCTAAATTTTTAATTCACTAGAGTAACCAGTAGACACGATATTAGCGCCCCCTCACGATCCTTGCGCCCTAGGTTACATATAATATAGAGCACTCCGTGGCCCTAGGGTGCAACCTTATTAGCTTACGGGTTAGTCAGGCCCTGACTCTGAGTCAGCTAATACGCTGCATATAAGAATTTTTGAAATCGGATCAGTACTTTTGAGTTTATTCATAACAAACATACATAAATTTCCTCTTTAGTAGTGTGACTGTGTGAGATGATTGTTATGATTCTTAGCTCTTCTCATGAAACTTTGAATTTATTCTTAGTCACGAAATAAGATGAGCCGTGTTAACAAATATTATTTAAAATATTCAGCATCAAATTCACAATCAATCACAATACTCGCAAAATGTAGGTACGGACGAATAAAGCTTCAGTAAGACCTGCGCGACCGATGCGACTGCGACGCGGGAGCGTCTGCCGTAAGGCGGACGCTGCCCATGTTAATAAACGACGCCTTGCACACGTACGCGAGCACAATGCGGGACGGCTGCGTCAATGAAACGGGACACACGCGTCTAGTGTCAGAGACGTGTACAATTATTGTTAATTGTGTAATGGGGCAAATTGAAAGAGAGCCAGTTGACGGACTCGCGTTATTTGGTCGGAATATGTCAAATCCGTCTAAGTCGTGATCTGTCGGCTGAGTTTGACATAGCCCGACCGAATTACTTAGATCCACGATCTGTATCTGTATCAAATTCTCTGATTGTACATAAATATAAAAATATTATAAGAGCATTTTTATTTTGTCATCAAACAACACGTATAAAACAAAAAAACAAATAGAAGTAGTACTTTCATAGAGTCACTTTACCACAAAATAGACCGCTTCTCACGAGCCGCGCCTGCAATTCATTATTGGGGTGTAATAATAGGATAGATACATTACAAGATTTAAGCTTGCCTCGATTACTACTCAAAAATTGCTACCAGCTCTTATTAGTCTGTTAGTAATAAGATAAGAATAAGATGTGCAGGTTATGTCCCGTTGTAGACTTGCAGACGCTACCGTGTCCCGCGTTTCAGACGCGCAGGCTTGACCGGAGCTTTAGTGAGTACTTATTACAATTTACGTGGGGAGTTACTCGTTAGTCGTTATAAGATGTTCCTAGACTTACCCGTATGTAGAAAAAAATATTACCTATGCTCACTAGCATCTACAAAAAGTTATGAATATATAATTTCGTAACACTCACTAAAACTTGAGAAAGCCTGTATTGGCGTTGGTATATTCGTGAAACTAAAAGGGTGTAGCTGGAGTAAGTGATCATTTCCAGGGTGTGTAGGCATGTGAGACCTCTACATAGAGCTTTTTGTGAAATTTTGCCCATACAAATTATACAAAATTTTTCCCTTTCACAGTATGATAAAATAATATAATATAATAATACTTACCATTCTTTAACCATGTTGAACAAACTTAATTGTCCAAAAACAGAAAACCAGACTGCAAGAACTATTGCAATTTAAACATCATGTTATGTATTTTTCAAGAATGGCTTTTTAAAGCCCTTCATTTTGATACCCTACTCGACCTAAATGGGCGAAAAAAAAATTTTTTAAACCTTACAATTTTCATTTCTAAATCCGCCATTTTAATTTTTTCAATGTACCCAGTGACATTTGGGCTATCAAGACGAATTTTACGTTACTCTACCATTAGGTTTTGGTACGCTCTGCAGCGTACCAAACAATTATAAATACATACTCTCGAAAAACATAACCCTCCTTGTGGCGTAGTCGGGTAAAAAGTACTCTATTTTCTGCGTAATCGTAAATAGGTACATAGAGTTTGTTTTGTGCCTTTAGGGCCACCGGGAGACCTAACCCGATTGCCGAGTTAACTAGGTTTATACACCGTCTGTGAAGTTTCATAATGTTACAGAAATCATAATCTTAGTATTATAATAAACTGACTAGCATTTACCAGCAGCTTTTCTCGCTTAAAAACGGCTTATACCCCGGAAGTATCGAATTAAAAAGTATAATATATTGTACATTGTAAATGCTTAATATACTATATCTGTAATCTGTACTCGTACCAAATTTCTCTTCTCTTCCGTTCATCGTCATATTATCCGTTCAGTAGTTTCAGCCTGAATGTTATTGACCAATAAACACTCAATCAAACAAAGTTCTACATAAATATCAAAAATATGCAAATATCCGTTAAGGGGCGGCGGACTCTATAAATGTAGTCCTTAAGTTTTTCCGATTTACAAAGTATTTATTTTTACAAAGGCGCATAAAAACTAGGAAAAATTTCTCGTTAAAGAAAACTACAAAATCGTGAAATGTGTCTTGTTCCAATTCTGTGCCATGTGGCATGAACGCTGAAAAATAAGCCAAGAGCTCTATCTATAGTTCGTTAATATACCTTATTTCTGTACTATACAACGAACAACTGATACGTTTTTCATATAAATTGAATGAAATATTTTCTAATTTCATAATCCAGCGATCGGATTAAGAGCTCATAGCCTGTTATTTTTTAATCTATTTGCAAAGCCTTAATTATTTTAACTCGTATAAGCGTGTAATGGATCCGGGGCCTCTACGCACGCGCCACCCCATCAGCCATCAGGTACGATTTCAGTCAGTTCACTACATCGGATGCAGGCGCGTGGCTGCGCGCACTTTACTCCATGGAATTTACAATTTATAAATAAAAAAAATGAAACGTCAAATAAAATCGGCAATTAATAATTCGAAATTCAAACACGGAATAGAACGAGTGCGCTTCAATATGGCGGAATTCGGACGAAGTGCATAATTTTACGAGTGGTGTGTATTGACTTTTCGTGTTTTGTTTAGTGATAATTGTGATAGCAAGTGATGCCAAGCTATGGGTGTGATAATGACAACTGTTTATGGAATTGGATTAAACATTGTAGCGGAGTTTATGGTGAGTTTATCTTATTTTATTTAAGAACGAAACGACCACTGGCTCTACTTTGTGGACTATTACCTACTTTTATGTAAAGTTGAATTTTATACTTTTGGAAGATACATGTACTTAAGTAAATACATACTAACGTTGAGAACAAGCTAAATGTTATGCAATAAATTTGACAAAAAATTATATCTATTAATATAATATAATTATTACAATATTATATTCATGTTAAATAATTTTTCATCTGCCGCGATTCTTATCGCGAGCAATAATTTCTACGAGAATGTTTTCTTAGTTACGTTACCTTAATTTACAAGACAATAGGAAGAAGAGGAAAATTGAAAAGTATTATCTTATAAACTTTTCTTTTTACTGATCTATTTTCCAAGGACCGAAACAACTTACAAAAATGTTTTATACATTTGTTTTACCCATTACTTGTGCTTATTTCTGTATTATGTAGGTCTCGTAAAAAGCTTCGAATAAGGACAAAATAAACGAGTAACACCTACTTTAAATACTTCACTTATACTTTAAATTATGAATCGTAAACAAACTGGAACGAGGCAGCCCTAATTTTATGCAAATGAAATATTGGAATTTTTCACAGTTTCCTGGAAAATTAGGCTTTCCAATGGGTGCGATAATTTTATCCCATCAGCCGTGTTTTATCGGCAACTTGCAAGAAGTTTTTACACTGGTTTACTTTTTCTTTCCGAAGGCAGGATATTCTGGCCCGGCGTCACAGCGACCCTTAAGGTTCTATTGGGACTCCTTCGCATTAGAATTTAGAACACCGTTCCCAAACCAACGCTGCTCATAAATTAGCAATTTATTTGGGGTTGGTGCTACAAATTTCCTCTGTGAACTTTTCGTAATGCCGAGGTGCCTTATCCTGCTCTGTAGTAGATCAGCATGCTATTCTTGAAGGACAGGTGTCTTCTCACAGAATCAAGTTATTATGTTGCTAACCCTTATTCTCTTGAGTTTCATTACCCAGTTACCCCAGTTTGGTGTCTGATAAGGATCCTTATTTGGTTCCTACTTAAAAGTTACCACCAATTCTGTCTATTTTTGTTAAAGCCCTTATTAGTGTCTTACAATACTCGAGGTTAGAATCTGAGCCCATTGCTTTTTCCTTAGTCTGTGGCCCCACTCCTCGAGCACTCGCTTTGTGGTTCAGTGTCGCTGGGAGATATACCACGAACAGTCTCTGGACCGTATTTAAAACTGATTTAGGTGCCTGACTCTCTAGTATCTGGTTTACACGTAGATAAGTAGTTAACATAATTTTAACTTAATTTTAAGTGACTTAGCTACTTGCTACTAAATGTTGTGTTTACATGTAGTTAATAACTTAAAGTTAAGTTAAAATTTAGTTAACTACTTATCATCTTAACACGTGTAAACCAGACATTATGGTGAACGTACATCCATAAGAACCGAACGCGACGAAGTAAACGACTTTTAATGACATACCTATGAAACGTCATGGAACATCGCAGACTTGCCCGCGCCGAATCGACAGAATCGTTCGCTGTCAAATTCAAAGAGGAATTGACTTCGATTCCTTCGGCTCTGATAGATTGCACGTTCACCATAAATTGCACGTTCAAATCTTCGGACTAGACCGAATGAACAGACCGAAACTCAGATTACGAAGGAGCTATTAGGAAATTCTTTTTATAATCTTGACGAATACATGAACTTTAAACAAATAATAAAAAGAAGGGAATAGATAAAATAAATCAATATATTTTTTGATATTATGAAAAAAACCTAATTTGACACTATTTATAATCAGCAGTTATTTACATGACTTAATAAGTCATGTCACTAAAAATATATGAATTTTATTTATATTTATTATTATCAATTTTCTTTGTGCGCGCGCGCGAGTTTGTGGCTTCTCTGTCTATGTTAATTTTATTTTATCTTTGACATATTTTTTAAATTGTATTAAGACAAATTTAATTATGTATTAGAAAATATCATAATTGCACGCCATTGTAAAGGCAAGAATATATTGGTAACTTGCATGTATAACCTATATTAAGACCTATACTATGTAGTACATAGTATAGGTCACATATATTTTGCAATAAAGGACTTTGATTGATTGATTGAATATGGCAATATTCAATCAATCAATCAAAGTCCTTTCCCGACTCTAACGAAGTCACTTCACGTTTTTTAGAGTAGGATACGGCATTCCGATGCGTTTGTGTGAGTCTTAAAAACGGTTTGAAAGTACGAAATTACATAGAACCATCGGATGTGTGAGGCCAACCTCAGACTCTACACTGTAAGTCTACATACATTTTTTAAGAATATATTACCTGCGATGTCTGCTTGGTCTTTACTCACTAATTGTTTACAAAAAAAAACATTAGTAAACTTTCACATTTATAACGGAAACATTTAAAAACCTTTCCATCTAGAAGTCATAAAGCTTTTTCGAGCTGCACGGCGAATTATATTAATTAAAGCTTTTTCTTTAGCTGACCATTAGCTTTGAGCTAAAGCTTCACAATGGCTCGCTGCGGCAAGCTTCATGCGTCGTTCAATTCGCAGCAGGGAACTCGCGAACGCACCAGGGCTGACACAAACTGCAATACGCACGGTTTCTGCAGTATTTTGGAATATTAGCTCTTATATCGCTTAGACTGTATCGCGGCGTTAGACAAACCTCATTGGTTGTAGACGGTTTTTCTACTTATGTAATTGTATGTTTTTTAAGTAATTAAATAAATAAATAAACGAATATTGACTATGAGATCATCAATCGACGCTATCGAAAAACTCCTTACTTCAGAAACTGGGCCCAATAAACCTTTTGTTTCTGTGTACCTTCTGAAATGGTTTATTGTCGGATCGAAATAACTTGGCACGGAAGTTCATACAAATTTTGTCGCTTTATGTGAAGTTTTAATAACGACATGGTAAAATCTACATGCGAACACATAAAATTTATTTTGGAAGTCAGCTAATGTGGATAATGTCGGAATAACAAAGACTAATGTTCCATTAATTTAGGCTTACCTGAAATTCTTAATAAATTAGCGACTGGGCTTAACTTTTATCTTAATTATAATTCCCGCGCTAACTTATATTGTTTGCGTTTGTAATGTCAGCAAAGAAAACAGATTTATATCAGAACATTAATATGTACAGTTTAAACGGAACTTGCAATAAGTTTGTGCATGCGGCTGCAATAACTTACGACTGAAAAATGTCCGTTTCAGTCAACATTCCGATTCTCGCTGCAAGCAGCCGCGACACATAAGAAATAAACTGCCACCTAGGAAGGAATAGGTTTCATTTTCGAATTGCATTGGTCTAACTGCCCATCACGTCTTTGCCGTGTAGTGGCGTACACCAAAATGAAACCTCTATCTTTTATCATAAAGTGTCGTTTTATTTGGCAGCGGAATTCGGAATGTTACTTTTACCGTGTTCCGGTTAGCGTTTATTAACTGCAGTTAAATATTGGATATATAAACATTGCTCAGCTTGAATGCGTATTCGGATGGCATATTGTATACATGTTGGCAAAAAACTCCGTGACATTAAACATGAATGGGGCGTTACGAATGTAAATTTCTGCAGTGAAAAAAAATACTTTGTGGTGACAGGACGGAGTCCTTTCGCCTAATCTAGGCAGAAGCGGTCATTGACCCTCTGTTAAAAAGTGTCAACAATGAGACAACACAACACTTTGTAGTACATCGCGGTTTGTATAGAAATGACAATTTTTTTATTTGTACAGAAACGAGTGGAACCATTTTAAGCGGTGTAAATTCTGACAGCCTTGCTAGCTCTATTGACTTGTTTACACATATTAAGTAAATAAATAGGTAACTAAATTTTAAAAGCGACTCAACTTGTCACTTGCTACTAAATTTTGTGTTTACATGCATTTAATAACTTAAAGTTAAGTCAAAATTTACTTATTTAGTTGTGTATAGCGAGACAACATCCGCTTATTTTACGTAATGGAGAATTATAATAATGTTGGCATCCCTGCAACCGACGCAATTTGCGCCGGGTTTTATCGTATGTATGAATGGGAATTGGGAACTTGTTTTTGAGCTTACAACGCTGCGTTTAGACTCTTATATACTTGACATAAGGTCGATAGTTCTGCAACAAATGCTTACAATTATGCAGTCAACTCCGAACAATTCGATCGGATATTTTTAGCTCTGTTAAGGCAAATGCACTCAATTTCGCCCTTTTTGTTCAAATCTGTTTTAAAAAAAGAATTTAAACTTTGGGAGCAAAACAGAAAGCAAAAAGGCCTGATCATGTTAAAAAGGAAATAAAATAACAAACATAATATTATAAACAAAATATAATATAATATTACAATTGAAAAATATGGTTTGTATTTAGTTTATAATGTTATGTATGATATCATTTCATGTATAGTATGTATTTATATTAAATGTTCATATATTATTATATTATTATGTGTATGATTATCTTATATGTATATATATTTATGTTTGCATCCCTATCTAAATATCTCCCATCACATTTCTCTCCATAAGACTGCTGAAAGAAATCTCTGTTAGAGATAAGCAGTACCTGTTGTGTCGTCTTTCTTTTATGTATATTTTCTTGTTACTGATACATGACAAGAAAATATATATAAAATAAAAGACTACGATACTCGTAAATAAATAAATAATAAGTCAGAATCTTACACATTTTTTTTTAATTTTCTATGACGCAAAAATCTCGTATTTCGTGTTGAATACCTTTTTGCTTCGGTTTTTCGTTTGGACTGGAGCTGAATAAAACATTCGGTACACTGAAAACTACAGAGAACTTTTCATTAGCTCTCATCACGTCAATTACCGCTGCACCGTGTGTGAATTTTTAACGCGACCTGAACCGAGTTTTAGTTTAGGTATTCAGGACCAAAGCATCCTATGTCATCTGACTATTGCTTTCGCACAATGTAAGCTGTAGCCTTACCTTGGTCACTAACCCTATCTCAAAAAGAGATTTTGAGGAAGAGGAGGAGGAAGAGGAATTGTCACATACAAATTCAGAGGTTGCGCATAAGGAAGAGGATATTTTTTGAGGACGAGGATGCGGGTAGGGAGGCGGAAGAGGGTGCGGATGAGGAAGAGGATATTTTTTGAGGACGAGGATGCGGGTAGGGAGGCGGAAGAGGATGCGGATGAGGAAGAGGATATTTTTTGAGGACGAGGATGCGGATAGGGAGGCGGAAGAGGGTGCGCATGAGGAAGAGGATATTTTTTGAGGACGAGGATGCGGATAGGGAGGCGGAAGAGGATGCGGATGAGGAAGAGGATATTTTTTGAGGACGAGGATGTGGATAAGGGGGCGGAAGAGGATGCGGATGAGGTAGAGGATGATAGGAAATAATAGATTCTATACTAGCCGACCCGACCTAATAGCCGCTATGTACATGCGATTTTTTTTAGCATTTTAGGATGCTGTAACGATGGAGGAACCCAAAATATTGCGGTAATTCCTCATTATAAGGAAGAGGAATCCTCAGCAACCCTAATTTCCACTAATATCGCGGTTTGTCAAATGACAAACTTTTTGACAGAGGGCTAGTGGGCTCTACCGCCAAAATTGGCAAATCTATATACATATATAAAATAACAAGTCCTGACTGACTGATTCATATTCGCCAAGCAAAAACTGTTAAAGCTACAGCCATGAGCCATTTGGTGAGTAGGATTGTTTTATTGGGTACACACCCGCTACTAAAGGAATTTCAAAAATTCTACCCCTAAGGGATTGAAAGTTTGTATGAAAGTTCGTCATTTGTTCAGTTAAAGACATGAAATTTTATTTTTGAGCTACTGATTCAAAATAAATAAATACGTGTTTAAGGATTTTTTGAAACTACCCCTAAGAGGGTGAAAAGGGGGTTAAAATTTCTATAAATTTTTCTACGCCAGTTCGTCTTTTCGTAGGTTAGAGACCTAAAAATTTGTTTCTGAGTTGCTGATTCAAAATAAATAAATACGTGTTTAAGCGTTTCATGAAATTTTACTTCCAGAGGGTTAAATAGGGGTAGAAGGTTTGTATGAAAATTCTTCTTTAATGCGAGAAAAGCCGCAGGAAAAAGCTAGTTAATAACAAGTCTTTGCCAAAAATCATGTCAATTGGTTGCTTCCTCCTTTATATTTTCTTATTACATTTTCTTATTCCCTCAATGAAGCCGTTTCCCTCTTAAAACGCACTTGCAACTCTTCTAATGCTGAGTGTAAATGGTCGATGGTAATTGCCTTCCATCGAGATTCCGGTTTACTTTTTGCTGCCTGCAGTTTCATTAAGAAGATACTGAAACCACCGTCAATGAAACCAGCGTAGAAACCATTTCGCACCACTTGTTATTTTAAATGATGTAAGCGTTAATGTTAATTAAGAATAATTACTCGTTAAATGATGAAACCTTATAACTTTCGCATGTGCTCAATAAATTACAGCGTTGTGCTTTATTTCGTTGTTTGCACAAACTGCTGTATTTTTAAACAGTTACTACCTTCATTAAGTAATCGCTAAATGTTGCGTTACGTAATCATTAATTACCATTAAATTAATAAAATATAACGACTGTTATAAAACTAGCGAAAAAACGCAGCTTTATAAGGGCTCGCAAGATTTTTAAAATTCTGTGACGTTGGGTTTTCCAAAGTATACAGTAAATAGTAAATGACGTAGAATTTTCATTCAACTTTCTTTCATTTTCATTTAACTTTCATCACCTATTTTATCCTCATGGGGGTAAATAAGTTTGGGCTATGCAGTGTGCTTTGCTATGTCAGTCTGTCTATCAGAATAGAACACAATAAACCACTGAACGGATGGGGATGAAATGCGGCATGGTGTACACTGTAGAGGTTATGACGTAGACATTCACGTTAAGAAAAGTTTTTAATAAATTCTACCCCCCAATAAGATAAAATATGACATGAATGTTTGTATGAAAATATTTCTTACAAGCGAAGCCACAGGCAAAAGCTTGTCTTAAAAAAATTAAAATTGAGTGATAATTATATATGTGCTCGATAAACTTTTCCTGCCTGTTCAGTTGATGATCTTGGCGCTGAAAGTTTGAAGTTGTAACGGGGACAGATATCGTTCACAGGATAAATTGAAATATTGCCAAAACACCAGCCCAACAAACTTCGAGGACGTTTTGTCTCAAGACCAAGTTTAATTAATTCCTGATAATGTCCATTGTAATTTGGCGAGATTCGGAAACTACTTAGGGTCATGATTTTGGGTAAAAAGTCTGTGTGAATGAAATACATTTCGTTCATTAGGGTTTTTTTTGGGATTTTAATCCTCAGCTTCAAAATGAAGTTGCGAATTCTTACCAAAAATCTATTGAATTCCTCAGCTGTAATATTAAAAAAATGCAAAATACTGTTTTATCTTCGCCAGGGTAATGTTTTTTACCCTGGAGGAGTACAGATGTGCCTGATATAGAGCTTACTGTGAAAGTAGCAGCTCTGCAAAAGAAACATTTTTTACTTGATTTATTTGGCCAAGGTTAGCGACAAGAGTTTGCCTATACAAAACGCAAAAAAAAATTTCGCTTACAGCGGTGCTTTCACAATTAATTCTATATCAAGGGCACATACGATCCCTAAAGTTTTATCACTTACTTTTGTTACACCCTGTATATTATTTGCCAAATACAAGTTTATTCTATCGGTGAATTAACACGCTTTAGACATTATAATCTTCTATATATATAAAAGAAAGTCGTGTTAGTTACACCACTTATAACTCAAGAACGGCAGAACAGATTTGGCTGAAAATTGGTAGGGAGGTAGCTTAGAGCCAAGAGACGGACATAGGATACTTTTTATCCCGTTCGACAGCGTTCGATTTTCAAAAAAAAAAACACAATCTGCTTATTTATTGCCATTAAGGCGGAACAAAGTTCGCCGGGTCAGCTAGTATTATAAAAAAGAAAATTAATTGTAAAAATAATTTACATCGTGGATTTATTATATGATTTTACATGGCAAATGTCGAGTGTGACATACAATATCTGGGAAGCTTGGTTTCGAGAATGTGAGGTTTTGTTGTTCTATATTCCTACAGGCTTACTCTACATTTAAATCATCAGTACTTTATGTGGAAGTGTTCTTTAGCGTATTTTAACACCCCCTTAATCTAACGGTTTCGATAACGTTTCGATGCTTAAAGCTAACTTTTTAAGAACCGAACTACCTAAGAAATATGATTTTTATACCATGATAACCAGAGACATGTAAGAAAGCCTACACTAGCTTAATCTGACGCGCTCGAGTAGATCCAAAAATCTCCTTTTGGGCTCCCCGACTATATGGTGACGGTGTAACACCGTACCTCAGTGTAATGCGGAAAAGCACTTTGCGGGAAATTCATCGTCGCTTTAATGATATATGTGACAGTGTGTGCAACATAGCGACATATATCACTATCCTAGTCAACGATTATTGTGGACTAGTTTTTGCCTACAGCGTCGCGTGGCATTCGATAAACTCGTAACACGAATATTTTGGGAACATTATGTTTTTCCACGGTCTCTCTCAATTTCAACTAAGTGTATGACAAAATATACTCGGTTGGTTGCTTCTTTAAAGCGCAAAGGACAAACAAACTTTTCCATTTACGATATTAGTGTGGAAAAGTCTAAAGCACTAACTTTGACTTATGAACTTTGTTTGGACTAGTTAAGAGATACGAAGTCCCGACTCCCGACTCCTCTGAGGTGGGCCCGAAGTACGGACAATCTTTATGCACCATTGTAATTTGAAAGTGTGTTTACAAGCGTCGTGGCACACAACTAAAGCTGAAAACAAACTGATCGGACGTGGCTGAGAGCCCATACAAAACGTCCGCGACTCACGCCTTATAGTTTGCATACTTCAATGTACAATCAGAGAAGTTAATAGAGATACAGATCGTGGATGTAAGTAATTTTTGGTCGGAATATATCAATTCCACGTAAGTAGCGATCTGTCAGCTGAGTATCAATTTCTCGGATTGTACAACTCTTATCTAGATCGTGGCTGTCAGTCACGTCCGGAGGTCACGTCCGATGATAAAATGTGTATGAATTTACGTGCAAAGTTGTTTTGATCCGAGAGTAGCGCTTGTTCCGTTCTGTCTGTCCTGGCTCTTATGACTCTCTTCATAATCGGCGATAACAGACGATGTCATGCAAGGACGATTGTGTGTAGAGCATACTCTGCCGCTATCGCCGATATTCGCCATTGACTGGCGAGTTAGCAAAGAACTATGGCCGACTATCTGGACGCTTGCACGATGATCGCGCCGAATAACGAACAACGAATATCAGCGATTATTTAGAGTTTTTAGAGGCTGCATCAGGTTTAGGTGTGAATACATATCTCTGTATGCGGTAAAATATATCTCTGCGGGATTACTTTAACCGTGAGTTCCACTTCATTCATTATGAAGCGAAAACTTTCAGGCCAATTTCGGAGATGAAACAAAATCCCAAAGCTCGACCTCGAAGCGAAATGAAATGTTTTTAAATCTTTTAGCAGGTGCCTGAGTAGCATTCGCCGATAAGATTTTCACGAGGCACGCTTATAGTAAGATACATGCTACGTTCTCACAGTAGCGTGGCGTGAGGTGGGCGGGACTCTTTTTAGGAATCGACAAAATTTCACAGATAATAATAAAATATCCTAAATATTTGTCCATCTCATTTTTCTAACACAACCATAAATTCGGAACCATTAAAAAAACACGGAATATTTCATTACTTAACCAGCTGTGATGAATTCTAGGAATAAAATAAAACCTAGGTGTAAAATTGCAAACTTATGATGACGGTTTCTGCCGAAGAAAAAATTAATAACTATTATATCGCGATATATGAAAAAAAATCTCGCGAATAATTTTTTTTTCAGTCAATCAATCAGAGTGGAAAATTTCTCTTAATATTGGTAAAAAAAATTTTCTATTAAATTAAAAAGCCTGATTAAGGGGGCGACGAAATAATGCTAGAGGGCGGCAAAATTTTCCTTCGTCCCGGACGGCCGATGCCCACGCTACGCCACTGCATTCTAACGCTAAAGGAAAGGAGGAAGGAAAAAAAGGAACATAAGAACGGCTGAAAACGCCTTTAGGAAAATCGCTAAGTGGCTTCGAGACAATTTACTTACACTGAGTGTCCCTAAAACTAAGCTTTCATTATTTCATAAAACGAAATCATCACCACCAGTTAACCTTATTGTAACGCTGCATAATGAAAAAATAGTTGAATGTAACTGCAAGCAATTGGGAAGAACAGCCTCTGTAAAATATTTAGGAGTTACGATTTATGATAGGTTAGATCTCCAAGAACATGTAGACAATACATCTAAAAGAATCCGTAAACTCATTTACATCTTTATAAATGTACGTACATCAGCCAAAGTGAACCTGCTTAAAACCGTTTATATATCCATAATATGTCAGTCGGAGATAAAAATGATGACCCTGGAAAGAACACAGAGGTCGGTGCTAAAAGTCATTCTAAAAAAACCTATCTGGTAATGAACTATAACCAACTGGTAATATACTATAACCTATAGAATCAACCGCATCAACCGATTTTCATGGTTTTGCAATCGTTACAAAGCTCTTGGGCTCCATGAGGTTTTTAGCAAACAAAATCAGGAAAAATTTACCACGTGGACGGAGTCGCGGGCAACAGCTAGTTATTTATAGATAGGATACTTTTAATTACTTACCGAATAAACCGTGGAATTAATATTTACCACACCGACAAAGCCATGGTTAAATGCCAGTAGCCCATATGCCACAAAAATTTCTTTATGCTAGGTATCAATAAATACCGGAACCCTTCTTGCACGACTCGGACGAACATGTGGTCGATCTCTGAAAATGTAGACCTTTTATTACAAGACAAGCAATATGCTTTTTGTAATTTCGATAAAAATCTCGATCCTATAACAGGATAAGACAATATAACGAGATTAGTTTAAGTTATAAAAAAAGTAGGTTGTAGAAAAATTTATGATACGAGAGCCCTTTTGTCAGCAAAGGGTCAGGGATAGCTGAATTCTGGTTGTTTGAATACCTGGATTTGATTGTTATGTAGAATTGGGTTTGCTTTTTAATTTTCTGTGTTAGGCGCACTACACACCTAAGCCGCCGACGCCGTCGACATTTGCCGGCAACATTTTGTCGGCTGGCTAGTAACAATACTTTAAATCTTGTTTGTGTACCTTATTTAATTTGTGTACCTTATTTAAATAGTAGCGGCTGAAGCAACAGTATTTTTTTGTATGGGTATATGCATGTCCTGCGCGCTAGGGAGCTTACCTATCCAAAAAAAGGGTGTAACGAAAGTAAGTGATAATAATTTAGGGTTTTATGTGCCTATTAAATAGTGTTGTTGTTGTTCGCTTTCAGCGCTGTTACTTTCACAGTGAGCTTTATGTAAGGGACAAAAACACACCCTCAAGTAATATCACCTACTTTTAGTAGACCTTGTCATTAAAATTTTATATCTAACTCCCCTCAACATTGTGCCACCAGATAACCATCATTGCCACCATGATAGTAAAAATGTTAGCACAAGCGATGTCTATCATGGGTGATCGTTTCCGAATATACCACATTCTTGTTGATGCAAGAACGCCGGCCAACGTGTGGCGGTTCTCATTATAAGCGTCATAGTCCTGCATTGCGCTATCAAAGATTTTGGAGCTCCGCGGTATAAATATACGACAGCTGACATGTATCACGTAGGCTTCGGGCCTGGCCGTGCATAACATCTCGCCCGGTCGGAAGATCTTCCTATGGCCACAACGCATATTCCCTACAAAAAGGCGGCTTTAAATGGTGTCTTTATGTGCGCAGTGAACTCATTTCAATACAAGCGGAAACACCTGGTTCGTCTTTAAATGGTCACCCCATTGTCGCGGACAATAAGGTGAGACCATATGACGCATGCGTATAATACACTGAATGTTTTGGCTCGTAAATGATTTTTTAATATAGCGTGATCTGTGGATTTGTAAAAAGTTTTACTGGAAATAACAACTATCGTTCAAAGCTTAGCCACATGCATCAACTTGGTTCGATTACCAGCATACATATATGGCCACTGTAAAAAGTCTTTTTTTCAACAGCAGAACAGACAAAATAGGAGCTTATGCAAAGGAAATATAGCAGTTAATAATAAAAATTCATAAATTTTTATTAAGATAGATAAAGATAGATAAAGTGACGTTGAAGTGACGGATGCACAGAGGAAATCTGTCAGTTTATCCCAACCATCTGTCAGTCTGTCTATACTTTCGTATATCTACTGACGCTTGGCTAGCCCTGCTGGTGGACCAGAACCTCAGTTATAATTTCCCGCACCAAAATGTCCTTGTGTAGTAAACTACAGTGTGACATACACATAGATTTTGGGATTACCGTCGATTGACCTCCTTATTTAAATATATAACAAAGGCAGAGCACACGTGTGTCACAGGACGTGTGATGATAGCCTCTCTGTAAAGAAATATACCTCCATGACCCATCTTCATAATCGATCACAGGCGAGGCGATGATACGGTCGTGTGTATGGCGTTCTCGGCTCTGCTCGCCGATCGTCTATGATCGCCTTTTATCAACCCGTTGAGATAGTACTACCATAGACCAATTATAATTCCTCTATGGTATTACGAACAATTGTTGCTTGCATGTTCGTAACGATTGTAAACGACTAGTTCTTGACTACGTCCGTGTGAAAATTTATAAATTATCCCGTTTTTACAACATTTTTTGACTACTGCTCGGCTCCTATTGGTCGTAGCGTGATGTTATAATTATAGTCTTTCTCGATAAATGGACTAACCAACACAAAAAGATTTTTTTAATTCAGGCAAATAGTTCTAGAAATTAGCGGGTTTAAACAAACAAATCCTTCAGCTTTATATTATTAGTATAGATCACACGATTAGCGATCATCGTGGATTATGTTTCACAGCGCGACCTGAGTCCTGACCCTTATATCCTAGAAATAAAGGTCCGCGCTCATGAAAGCATTATACTACAAGATACCATGTTATCCGGCAAGCGCGTCGACATTTTCAGCTTGTCACCTTCGCATATTCTCTAATAAGAAGAGTGATACCATGTTTATGTAAATCAATATCAAAAATCTTTTGTTGTGAATATTATGCCAGAGGAAACAATATTATACACACCTAAAACACAGCAAAGTTTGTACCCAAATTATTACTTAATGTATGTATTTACTTATTTGTTTTTTAAACTAAAATATTCCTCATTGTATGCTCATAAAAACTTAATCTCAAATTTATGTATATAATGCTCATTTCATGACTTTGACGCATTCTTTGGTCGTATATATAGGTAGTTTATTATGTAACGGAACAAGAAATCACAATAATATGTTGCATAAAGCATTCGCTAAACACTTTTATTACCATATCACTTTTATCTCATAAAACAGGCAGTAGGATGTTATGACTTATGACCGAGTAGAACGATCCAAACATGACACGAAGTTCGTCTTTGAATTTTGACACAAAGCTCCCTCTTCCTTATAGACTACTGGCCCATCCACAAAATTAATATGTATCATTATAGGTAAACTAAAAATTAAAAAACTAAAATAAATACTAACAATATACAGACTTAAAAAATAAAGTTTTAAACTGTTAGTTGTTACACACTAAATTTCAAAGAAATATTATTTTCAACAGCTAGGTAGGTATACCTTAGAACTCATTTAATAACTCGAAATTATAGTGGGCAAGAAATACTCTTGATTATGACTTAAAAATACAGTAGCAAAAAACCTAACCCTGCATCACAAAATCGTAATTCGAAAATAATTACAACAAACAAAGGTCCTTATTTTTTTATCTCTAAGTCTAACTTCCTTATTATTTATAACTCAACCCTTGCTCCGCCTTTACTAACAGCGGACGTGCAATTTTTTGTCCAGTAAGGTGTTAAGTACTTTATTATAAGAAGAATTAAATAATTTGCGAAGGCATAATTAAAAATTAGGAATTTCTTGTTTGGGGTGTTAAGCTGCTTATTAGTATTGCGTTTGTAACCTAATTACATAGGGTTATGGGTTAATTTTTGCCAGCCAGCCACGCCGTTACACAATAAATGAGTAATAACTTAATTTAGGTATGGTGTAGTGGTCTTGTTTAGAAATCATTTGGTAAACTCCTCACAAATGAAGCTCCCAGAAAAAGGAGGCCCTTATAGGCTATAGCCTATAGGCTGCAGAATCTTAGTCGAGCGGCAGATCCTAGCCTCCTAGGAAGTCAGCAGATTTATGTCAGTAATAATATGGCTCACACGTATGTATAAAGAATTTGAACACTTGAAAATAAAGGCTAGTAGAATATACATTATACATGAGCTTACCTAAATACATTTTAGAAAAATCACCATTCAATTCTTTATCCATTTCACTCAATGTTAATAAGCGATATGGAAGTTCTTCGCTCGCTTGTGTTGACACAACTAATAAATGTAACAAATTTGACCTACTTTAGTTTGTTTTGATGGTAGTGACTATCATAGTAATAGTAACCTCCCACGCCTGTGCCATTCTCGGCCGCATCTGTGTAACAAATGTGGAACATCATTAATTACATGCTCTTATACAATCCGTGATCCAGCTCGATATAGTTGAAATAATGATTGCTTGAATATGAAGATTGGTCAGAAAAATTGTTGAGCTTGAGATTTTTGTTAAGTAACTGAAATGTTCTGTAGATTTTTTATTGGGAACCGTCCATATCCGTACCATCGTATCCTACGTCTAGGACCCAAGTTGTCTCTATACCAATTTTAAGGTAAATTTGTTTAGTTTAGGCTCGAAGATGACAGAAAGACACACTTCCGCATTTTATAATATTAAGTACGAATAATGAAATGTCTGATTACGGCTGTTATTAATATGTATAAGCTTAACTGAATCCTAAGATTTCTGTAGACCGTTTAAACCATGTTTTGAAACGGTCGATAAATGTAACAAATCTCAAGTCATACTCAACATGTTATTATTGGCAGATGTAAATCAGAGCGAAAGGGCGCTTTTGTTTGAAACTGACCAAGCGAATAAGGGGTCCAAGGTTCCTCAAGATCCCTTTTCAATCATGTAATTACGCCAGTGTCGTTGAACTCACAAAATTGAGCTGCGGGGTACCGAATACCTTACAACTGTTGTTACATTTGTAATAGAAATGGTCAAATTACATAGTGACCGTTTATTTTAATGGGTATATTTCTTTAGATTTGTAATCTTTGACCAAGCCTATTTAAAAAAAATTGCTTCCTGAAACCCGCCGAAACGTCATCTAGATCGATATGGTGTATTTCAGTCGCGAGATCGTCATTCGTCACAAAAAATCGGGCAATACTTTTGGCAACAGCTTTCCTCTTTGACGCGAACAATGCCATATATGCTGGCTCAGCTGGGTCATACTTACCCCGGCCCCGGTAAGTGTAATAATAATTGCATTATCTATTGTGGGTAATACGGGCTCGCATTGTGATTGCGTCGCGTGCGCACCCTTTGTCTCGCCCTCGCTAACGGTTGTATTGATTTTTTAACTGTCACTTTCCCCTATTAATGTACTTTCCCTGCACGCGTCGCTAAGTGTCGACCGATACCCTGTGCGTAACGTTGTCATCGGTTTATAATTTCAAATTCAACAACAGCTTTAAATAAATAGGTTTAATATTAATATCCATATGGCCTACTCTACAG
This sequence comes from Cyclargus thomasi, assembly GCA_026546445.1. Classification (NCBI taxonomy): domain Eukaryota; kingdom Metazoa; phylum Arthropoda; class Insecta; order Lepidoptera; family Lycaenidae; genus Cyclargus; species Cyclargus thomasi. The sequence continues at coordinate 7,212 of JAOTAV010064027.1, read as the reverse complement.
TAAAATTTTGTTATTTAATAGACAAAATGGCAAACGCTTTTTCGTTTTACAAATCAACAATAAAAGACTTTATCTTAACACGTTTGTAAACATGCTGTAGATGTGTTTAAAAAAAGTGTCAACGCGTGTTCTAAATTCAAAATATCGTCAGATAGGGGAATAACGGTCGGCGGGCATCTGCCACCCCACAGCCCACACGGCACACCCCATGCAACTATGCAGATCGATTTACATACTTTATGCAACGCTAAAACTATTCGTTTCATCTTTTTCAAGTTCCAATCCTGTTTTAATATATTTAGAGTAACATTATTCGTCTATTTCCTTCCCATAGCGACATTTTAAGTGAAATATGTTTAAATGATTATATATTTCATACAAAATTGCCCACCGTGGCCGTCGGTTGCATCGAGAGATAATGATGTGCAAATCTGGAGGCCGCGTCGAGGTCATAAAATGCAGTCCTAATGGCCCGTCCATAGGAACTCAAGCATTAAGCACTAACGCAGAAATGCAATTAGGAGTATCACCAGTTCACACGGTGGACGCACCCTCAGGAAGGAGACTGTATGGTTCAGTGATCTTAACGAACATCGGAGAAGCAGCCTTGTCGGATATGTTCAGGGCTTTTTCTAAAAGAATTCTTTTAATAGATTAACTGAGAACGATTTAAGATTGCCATTTCCTGTGGAGAGTAAAAACACTGTAGATTAATGATTCTTTGAAGAGTCTTTAGATCTAGAATTTTCATAGGGAAGCTGAAAAGGATTAAGATTGCGTTTTCCTGTGCGGGATAAAAACTGCCCGTGGAATGTAACCGATTCCTTGAAGGCATAGCTCTGGATTTTTATTACGTATGAAAGGAATCTCAAACGTAACTTTTTGGCTGAGAACTCGCAAAAAATGTAGGAAATGGTAGGATACACCTTTTTTCCGTTGTGAATCAAAACCGCTGACCGTATAGTTGAAATTAATACACTACTTTCTTCAACTTTCTTTGTATTCTGGGTTATCGCGGTATTCATAACTTTGACCTCTTTAATTTTTTAATAATTCTACGGAAAATAATTACAAAATTTGTAAGCAAGTGATTCCTTAACATTTTTCGATCTTTATATTCCATCAAAAAATTTAAACTTTGACATGATTAAAATATATTTATATAATAGTTATTTAGATTAGATTTCTATAATCCTAAACTGTAATTCTAACAAACCTTACAGAACTAACAACATAACGGAACAGTTATCCGAAAAGCAGAACGTCAAACGGAATGGCAACCACGCACTTTCTAATTACCGAGCTGATGAAAGTGGCTGGCGGCACGCACTTGTTACTTATTTAAATGGCCCCGCCCGTACATCAGCATCAGAGTATCATATGCTAAGTCGCTGATAATAATAATAATAATATCTATGGACGCTTTACACCACGTCTGTCCAATCGTCATCAATCTGGCCCTGTGCTAAGTACCCGAGGGACTTGTGTTGCAGGTACCAGACAACGGAAATATATTTAATACTTTTATACTATACACATACCTAAGATTTTTATTATATAATACACTTATTTAATGTCCATCCGTGACCCAGGAACATGAAAAAACTTTTTTTTTGTCCCGTCGGCGGGATTCGAAGCCGCGACCCCGGCGTGAGATACCAATGCTCAACTACTGCGCCACAGAGGTCGTCAATAAGTTCTTTTTTTATGTTTTCTATCTTCTTGGGTACATTGCATCACCAAAAGGTCCTATTGTTTTTAATACAGCATTTGCTGTCCATTATTTCATCATCGCTATGCTAACCTAGACCAAGGCGTTTTCATTTGTTTGAAAATCTTCGTCGATTATTGTGTACTTCTTTTCGCATTTTAAACTTTTCAAGTTTTTTTTTAGCTTAAACTTACATTTTTGGTATCATTTTTTTCAATATTTTTTTTTGTTTTTCCGGAAATGTGTAAAAGCTTAACTGTGCTACATTTTGACAAAAAAACCCCGTCCAAAACCAGCTGACGTTCCGGCGGCTGCGTTTCACGGGAGCACGTCTTTGTGCGTCAAATCAATTATGGGCCATTCCTGCCCCAGTGAAAGTACTCTCGCTTTCGACACTTCCCGATTATGACAATGGGATGAAGGACATGAGATTTACTGCGAGTGCAGGACGTTGTTTGCTGCCTTAAGTGTAAACCTATCCAACCATCAAACGACGATGGATCAATCAAACCTTTATAGGCAAACGGCAGTCTTACATGTTTCGGTCGGATTATGACTTGAAGCCGATTTCAATCATAATTGATGACTTAATAATGACTTCTAAATAATGTAGATATTTGCCAATTAATCAAATTCTCTGATGGTTAATAACAAATCCCGAAAGACTATATAATCCTACGTGTAAACAAAACAGTCTCTATGTCCAGAATGCGAGTTCGTGATGAATATTAACATGACATTAACTTAATAATACGTCTATTTGGCCCATCTGCTGGTCCAATGATGGGCCAATATTTCACACATCAGTGGAGTTCCCATGTCTGCATTTAGCTGAGTACTGGGGTATTGGGCAGGGGAGATAATTGCCGGTATCGGTTATCAGCTAAACGGTTCCCAGGCCCACGTGCGACCGTTACACTTAAACAAACAAGCCATTGTTCCAAATCGATACCGATAGTGGCATTGGACGGGACAGTGGTACGAACTGAGAAATTGGCACTTGACAAATTTTTCAAATATGGTCGTAGAAAATGTAGAGTATAAGAATTTCATTACTTTCAGTCCCCCAAGATAGACCGAGTATAGTTTACTCAAAATTATTATTGTCAGAGAAATCAGTTTAGCACTTCCCACTGATTGTGTGCGTACCAGTGGTGGTAATGTCATACAAAAAAATTACGCTTCCGGTTTTGTAACCTTTGGGCTATAATTTTGATGTAATGGCAAAACAGCATAATTCACGGACAGGATATAAATAACTAATTAACAACGAACCCCACGCTGCTGTAACAGATCACCCGTGGTCGCCTATTATAAAACGGGGGTGGGTATCACTGGGACCAACTGTTACGTAAATCAATAAAATATTAATTATAATAAAACGAACAATACGTCTGTTCAGTAAAAACATTAGTTACATTCTGTCAAAAACTATAGACGTCAGCTCCCTCACGATGAAAAAACAGGAACTAGTACAGTTAATCCAGTTAAAACGACTCGTTCACCAACAATCAGATTCCATTATTTTCAATTGATGTTTTCTGTACACGTCAATTTAAATTTGCCGCCATTTTTATATTTTGACAGCTAAGCAGACAAGTGCGTCGGCCCGGAAATTTTTATTATCAATATATCACGCGCCGAGGATATTGTTTTAAGTTTTTGTAGAAGTATTTAAATAAAAACGGTAATGTTCCGGGTAGTGCACAAGTCAGCTGTTGGTAACGGACTTTTGTGGTTTGTAACCCTTACCGGACAAACCTTTAATGCAGGTGGCAAAAGGACAACATACAGGTGCTTAATTGTAGGCGCTTACTTTAAGGTCTTGAGCAATAAAGCAAATAATTATTGTGATTAAATAATTAATTAAGCAATACATTTGTTTATAAAGTAGCACAACCTTGTATACGGAAAAATGTTATTATCTAAGTTTAAGTTCTAAGTAACATGGCGGAAACTGAGCTGGCGAACGGTTGGCAATAATTACGGAAATAACATACTATCTTCGACGTAATTTCACTTGTGATTTACCTGACTTTCTCGATATATTGCATTTAGCACCTTAAGTGTAGAGTTATTTAATTGGCTTTCTAGAGCAGAGAGACGCTTGATAGTCTTAGCCTAAAATCTGTGATCTATCCCTTTATCAATCTAGAACACTCGTCTTAGAAAACTTTTAGATTTAGAAGACTTTCTTTGTAAAACCTTGGTACAGTCGGTCCCAATTTCCTTGGGATGTAATTTGTGATGTTTTCTCACCCCTCTTGCGACACTTACACTTGCATGTAATTTGTGAGTTAACAAGTTGATCACTTCCAAACACCCGCCCACGTGGTCGTTTCCTGGTCAACCGTCGTGGGCCCGTGGGAACCTCCTGTAATTAGTCCTAACGACCAAGGGTTGATCTCGATACGATCTGACCACGAAAGGATACACTAGGAGTAACCACAGATATTAAGTTACTCAAGTGTTGCAACGGTCGACGGTTCTGTAAATGATTCTAGAATCATTTAGATCTTCCTAGATTCTAGAATCTAGGAAGATCTAAACATAATATAATAAAAAAAACTAAGAAAGAAATGAAGAAGAAATATTATATCGGCTTTAAAAATCCATCCAATATTAATGGTCTTGACCAAAGAGGGTATTTGTAGCTGAATGTAATTTCTTTTTTCCACATGGCATTAAAATAACAGCTTTATGATTATGAATCTCTCCAATTATATTTTTTTTAAGTTTTAAAAATATGATATCAATAGGCGCGTAAAAAAATTAAGAAAAATTACTAACTTCGTCTCGATCAACAAAAAACTGTCAACACCATAAAAAACCACAACAGAGACCCACAACTATTTACGTTACTGGTAATTTCTACGTGGTTGGATTTTGGATCAACATCATTTCCATCATTATGGTAATGATATTCTAGCTGTCGACAGGGAAAGGGCGTGAAAGATGTCCTTTGTCAATAGTAGAATATATATCAATTCAATTCCACTCGAAATGAAAAGGACAGTCTTGGCGGTCGGATTAGCCGGGGAGACGTTACTTTTTAATAGCTGGTTACGGCGTGATACCTAAACCTGTGTGTAGAGAGAACGCATGATTCTGAAATGCGTTATGCACGATCACCAGTGTCTGAATTTCGAATTATGTGTGAAATGTTTGCTACTAAGTATTGAAAATTACACAAATTTACTTAATATACCTGAAAGCAAACATATTTTCGTCGCCTGAAAGATTCCTGCGTTAACAATAATGCTGTCATTTTACGAATACTCTAACCTCAGAAAGTTAGCTTCGTAAGTGCTTTTAAAATATTAATATTCCGTTAAACATCGTGTAAATATGAGGTAGATGCTCTTAGCTCCAGTGTTGACATGTTTGGTGAGGAACATTACTTAGTTGCCCGAGTGGGTAGTGTACTCGTAGCTTATTTGACTGTCGAGACATTTCACATGTCAAACAAACTGCACGTTATAACGTAACGATAACTCGCGTTTGATTTTAGTTATGCAGGATTTCAACGTAATCTTATTTTTTAATCGTAAATTAAAGTTTCAAATTTTTTTACATAAAAATTTTTTGAAAACCGAACGTCAGGGATTTTAAATCTTAATTACACGGTAGGGTCAATCCCTTTTCGACCCTTGAAATCGTTGACACCAATACTAAAGAACATGTGTGAACTCTCAACTTATCAACAATTCCATATTATTTGTGACGATTCAAGTATCACAAATGCGTTCCACAGAAATGATGGATTGATATAAATGGCCTTTTATGTTAATGACGGATTCAAATGTAAATTCCTCGTTCTCGTAGGACAACTGAATAAATATCTTATTGTTGTTTGTGTACTTGAAGAAAGAATATTATTCTCGTAATTATAGTGCCCGTATTAATGTATCTTTGCTACGCTGGATATATCAACATTGACCACTAAGCTTGATTAAAAGTTTCTCACATTTTCATTGTTCGTTACTCAAGGTATCATACAATTTTACGTAAGAACTTACAGTATTCTAAGGTTTTATAATTCCCTTAACCTAGAACCTCCATTAATTTTGCTTCTTTTTATTCTTCTTTATTGAATTAATTCATAATATCTAGGTGTCACCGACACTATCAACCCTACTCAAGTAATCAAATGTTCCCACAAGTCATGTCACATGTCGCTCTAATGAGTCAGTCAAACACGACCCTGAGGTGACAATGTCAACAAGGAACTTGAAGGGCCGGAGGGCTTAGGATTGACACTAACTGAACGTTATATCATCAAAATAATAGAATGATACAGCAACAATTTTGGTTGGTATATATATTTGAAAAATAAAACTTAGTGAGTTAAAGCTCACAATCGTACAAAATTTAAAATCTCATTCTCGGAGCGACTACGTGTGGAATAGTGCTTAAAAGCAACCGCTTGTTTTGCCGGTGCACTTTTTAGACGGCAACTGTAAATCTTTTTTATGTTTGATCAGCATCCCAATCATCTCATAATCGTATAGGAAGTGTATATTGTTTACTGTAATCATTAAATAATACAAGAACTTGGTTAATACCAACCGTATAAGGTTAATTCTATAAATCACGCTTCACAGCGTCGCTCATAAAAAATCATAAATGAAATTCTTCTCACCGTTTGATGGATGGATCGCTGTATCCATCAAAATCCATTCAAAACCGCTACAATAAAAATAGGACGATTGTATGAGAGAAATATTAATATTTCATATTCGGAGATAAGGAGTTATATTGGGTTACAATTTGAATTTATTGTATTGTACGTAACTAATTGTGTGTGAACGGAGTTGAGTAGCCGATATGAATTTTGATGACGATATTCTTTTGTTGCAGTAGAAATGACCCTTGACCGTTGAATATTAAATATTGGGCTTGATATGTAACATATTCATTGTTAAGTTTTATTATGAGAAAGTCCAAAAAACGCACCTACAAATTACATACTACTTATATGTAGAGAAGACGGTAGAGAGAGGTAGTTTTTTTATGATATTTAGGAGGCAAGCGAGCAGACGGGTTACCTGATGGAAACCAACTTCCGTCGTCAATGGACACTCGTTACATCCGAAGAGTCGGTTTGTGTTACTGTTAAAATGTATGTTTAATGTTTTATGTATGCCGCAAAAAATACATGATTTATACAATACTAATTAGTAATGTAAAAAACGACCTGCTTAATCGGATCGGATCGGATCAGCGGTAAAAGTAGTGATATAATCTTAATCTCTCTCGTAATAGATTTGCTGTGTTATTCACTTTTATATGTCTTACTAGGAAATTAAATATAAAATGTGGTAATCGCCAATGCGAATAGATGTAAGGCCTGCCCCCCTAGACAAGTGGCAAGCGATTAACGTTTACGATCGCTTCGCTTGTTTTTTATGGGATTGACATAACCGAACTCGACTAGATCACGTGACTTTTCGTTTGTCTATGTCAATCCCATACAAAAACACGCCAAGCGATTATCGTAA
>JAOTAV010064016.1:0-14364 GCA_026546445.1 Cyclargus thomasi | reverse complement strand
AAAGAAAGTGATAAATCGGCGTGGCTTTGATAACTTCGACAAGGCTCTAGCTACGCGCACACTTTGACGGAGCGTGCTGGGTCGTACCGGGGCTCAGCGCCAGCGCAAAATGCGCTATAAGCCTATGACATACTATAAGACTATGACATACTGTTGACGGGCCGGTGGCTGTACAATTGTATACAATTGTAATATATACTTTGAAGCAATAGTATTTTTAAGATCTACTCGATAACGACTACGTAAATTTTTAATATGGCAAATATTTCTGCGCCTCTTGCGGTCACTTGCAGAACTAAAATTGTCATATTATAAATTTATTATCTATTGCTTCAAACTCATGGTAAAGCTACGGGTCTTATCGCATTGATGTATTTTGAGTACGTAATGTGACCACTTTTAAGTCACTCGTTACTTGATATACTTACAACGTTGCTATATTCTACAAAATCTACTAAACTGTGTTTTAGCTTCTATCAAAAAAATTTCTTTATTTATCAATGTATTCTACGGGGTAACTAAAATAAAATTGAATATAGACTGTCTTCATTATGTTACTTAAATGTTTTATTATATCGTATTCTATAATATCAATTTCCTACTATAATCTACTTAAAAGATTTGGAATACCTACTAAACTCTTATTAATTTGTACCAAAAGTAGAAATCTACTAAATGTGGTCACACTGTTGAAGGCTTGCCGCGCCGTGTCGCATCCGCGGCGCAAAAATCCGTCCCGTTGAGGCCCGGCACGCTCTGTCGGCGGTGTGCGATACGCGCATCAATACAATTCGTATGGAGGCGGATATTTCCGCTAAGATTTGACACGCTGCGGCACGGTATAGTTTGATCACTCCTTAAAGCGACACTACTGCCGCGACGGCACCTGTAGGTCTCCCATGTGTCGGTTTCTCGATAGCGACTACGTTATAGTGTGGCGAAATTTTACAGCGCCTCTAGCGGTCACTGGAGGCACTAAAATTCTTATACTAGAAACGACAAATACTATTGTTTTAAACTCATGGTAGACCTATTGACGGCCAAATATTGTTAGTATGAAATCGTATGAATCGCAACACAAGTTCCAGTGCTAAGAAACTGGATCTTCACCTTTTGCTTTAAATCTACTTACAAATTCTCATAAAAGTAATAATTTTACAAAAGAAACATGAAACTTAACGAACAAATAGTGACTAGCATTAATATATACAAAAGTACAGAAAAACCATTTGCGTCACACAACAGGGGCAAAAGTCTAAACTGCATATTCGCTTCCGGCCTTGTTCAGCGTCTCTACAAAATACGAACCCTGTAAAATCCTGTTTAGGAATTAGAAAAAGGAAATGCTAGTTTCCTCTCCTTAAACGTCGTTAAATATTCCTGATTAATATAAGACAGACTTTAAACTGATGTAAACAGCGGTTAAAATTGTTTATTAACCACAAAAACCACAGGTACGGCAGACGGAGCTACTAACCATGAGGATGTACTACAAACTACAGATCAGCTATATCAATAGGCTCATACGGTAAACAATTAAACCTGAAGAAAGAGGCAGGCCAATAATTTTTATGTTATAGGGCCAACATAACCAACATATAACGTACCTATACAGTACACGACATTGTATGGAGATCATTCAATACCGGTTAAAATGAACGCTAAACAGTTGTAGAAAAAAATAATTTAAGGTGTCCCTAGCCTAATGGGTAAGACCTTAGGTTCGCACTCGAGAGGGTGCAGGTTAGAACGCCGGAGGCGTGTACCAATGAGACATTTGGCATGAAACTAGCGTTGTGCTGCGTTTCGTTCAGTGATAATAATCCACCTATCCCCATTTCTGTTCCTCATTCCCCCATAAAGGCCGGCAATGCATTTGCGACTCTTCGGATGTCACGAGTGTCCATGGGTGACGGCAGTTGCCTTTCATCGGGTAACCCGTCTGCCCCCTTGCCCCCTAAAATATCATTTAAAAAAATTATTAAAATTAACATTGGTAATAATAATAAAAAGAGCATAGATTTTCTTAAAAGGAGAGTAAGTAACAAAGGCAACTTAATTTTAACACATCATGTTCAACAAATTTTCGAATGCCACACGAGCGTAGTCGAGGGAGGGCAAAAGCAAGAAAGTAATAAAAGCAAAAAGATACATTTTTAAATAGACACGCTACAATTTGAGGCACGTCCATGGATAATTTAAAGGCGGAAATCCGCGAAACCAGGACTATAAAAGTGTAAAGAAATTAATGACGTCGAGACGACTACGACGGCGCGTGGTGCATCCCAAAATAGCAGAGTTATAACGGGGTTTTGTCCCATTTCGGGAATTTACAGACTTTACGCGATCATTGATAGATATTGGTAGCCCTAACGTAGGTCTTAAGGGTTGCTTACATGTTGTAGGCATGTAACGAAAAGTAAGTGATATTATTTGTGATGTCTACAGGTAAAGGACAACCGTACAAAATTACGGTGAAATCTATAACTATAAGAGACACACACAAACCCTTTAGTATAATACAAAAAAAATTAGATTTTCTGCAACTACTGGAGAAGTTATATAGAATATTTACCTTTCCAGTAAGGAGTGAGTGAGTGCAAAACACCTTTGTATGAAGACACAAATTCCACATATGTTTAACCCAAATTTCGTCTTCCTGGATGCTAACAAGATTTAAGGATCAAAAGGCTTCTGGATGAAAGGTTTACCAGAAGGCATATCTGGCCGGCTGCCAGGTAACTGGTAAGTGGCCAGCGGTTGGAACTTGGCCATTTCGGCGCTCATTGGAATCGGGTTGAGTGCAATTAAAATTTTCAAATGTAACAGTTGGCAGGTAGGATTTTAAGTTTTAATTAAATTTTACAGAGACGTAAGATAACGAGAAAATAGGTCTGTCATTGCATTGATTTCACCTGTTTTAAAGGGAATTGTGTTACATTTTTGTGTTACATGTTACATTTTGATGATGAAGGGATGAATAATGATGTATGCTCATTTCAACATTTAACACCCCCGGACATAAAACAGGGGTCTTATAAATTTGACGTGTCTGTGTTTATCTCTATGTCGCTTCATAGCTCTTAAGTAAATAAAACCATTTCCATTTCTTTTTTGCATTAAAGGCTGATGTATGTGTAAGTCTCTCTAAAAGTTTGAATTGAGCTTATCGTTGTTATATTAATTTCAGAACAGCGATAAAGATCTTTGAGGCAACGATTTTTCTAGGATTTCTTTGACAAAAATTTACTATACTTAAGCAAGGACGAAGAATCAGTCGTATTCACGCCAAGGAAAAAGATCTACATTTTTCACTTAAAGTTTTTACGCTTTCTTTTGCGAATGGTAGAAAATTCTAGACGCGTGTGCATTATCGTTAAGTAAAACAACCGTGAACAATTCAAATTATCTTTACTTCTCTTAATAGCCTTTGACAATGAGTTTTCACTTCTGTAACGTCTGGTTGCTACTATGTAATAAATAGCCTCTAAATTATCTACGAATGGCTTTAAGCTATCGCCTTTGTGGTTAAATCCGAATGGTTATTTCTTGAGATGATGTTGTTTTAAACACTCACATTTCACAGCTTTTCTCACTCAATCGCGACTGAGAGAATCGTGTCTTAGCTATTTTTTTATATAATTAGGTGGCAAAAGACCGTTTTATCTGATGGAAAACAACTACCGTCACCCATAAATACCATCGGAACAGGTACGTTACCGGTCTTTCAAATGGGAAATACGCTCTCTTTTTTATGGTTTGCAGGTAGTATCGGACTGGAATTACTGATGGCGACAGTTCATTCGTGGTGGAAGAAGCAAGGAAGTAATGTTTAAAACCGCGTCTCGACAGACCCTGGGGTCTCTTAGACTATTCTTAACGATCGCCGAAAACGATCGGAAACACAGAACTTTTTTTATTATGATAGCACTCATCAGTAATTTACATATTGTGTTCTATTCATACATAATTTTATATTCTATCAAATTGGATGAATTTCACTTCGCACATATCTTAATCAATTTACAGACCATAAAATACGTTCTCTGATCGACAGATGTACGTTAAATCTCTAACCTTTTGAGTGTTAAATCATTTCACAGCTTGAGCAAACTCAGTGGCGGCAGTGGGCGTCGCCTACGACCTACGAATCCATAAACCAATCATAATTTTCACTTTCTACGACACTTGTATCAATATTTTGACCTAGAGAAAAGGTTATTCAGTAGGCTTCGTGCACATTGTGACAGGGTGCTTTTTAGGGTACCGTTCCTAAGGGTAAAAACGGCATCCTGTTACTAAGACATTAATTTCAGTCCGTCTATCTGTTTCCAGTTGAAATTTTTACAAATCATGTATTTTTGTTGCTGCTGTTAAACCAATACTAAAAACAATAAATACTTAAGGGAGCCCCCCTCATACAACAAACGTGTTTTTTTATTTTCTTTCTTTTGATAATAGATATCGCTGCTGGTCGTCTACATCGCGCTGTAGCTTACACGACGTGTTTTATTATAACTGTTTTATCTTTAGAAACATGTTTTCCCAAATTTTTGCTCTGTTACATATTACAACATTTACGAGTAGTTTTTCGAGTGAGAGCTCCATGGCCATAAAATTCGTATCAAAAATGCTATCCAATCCGATGCGTCATGCGACCCGTGACAATTTGCGTGATGGTTAATTGTACTCGACTGCGGCTGGAGGACGCTCGGGCGTGGTGTTGGTGGAACTATTTCGCCCACGGAAAAAAATGCATTGATCTTTGTTTTCTTGACTTGTGTTCTTTTGCTATCATGAATCATAGTCCCATTTTATGAAATCGACCTGAGGCTATATTATTTTGTGCACGTTTAAGGCAGATTTCATTTAATCTCCTACGTCACACCTAGTTGCCAATAAGTGAAATGTTATTAGAAATTTTCACACTCACTAGCTAGAGGGCTGGTGATGTTACAGATTTGGTGCACCACTTCTCTGGCGTAGGTTGGTTCAATGGTTGAACAAACATAACTGTAAAATATTGATTGGGCTTGACCTTTCGCTTGTTTACATACTTTACACTTACACCCATTGCGATACCAACATCACCATATGTGGCACTGATAATGAGGATCCAACTTGTTATTTCACCATGGCAGTGTAGACGCCAAGTTAAAAAGTAACCATATCATATTATAGGGTTGAGTTTTTGGAAGTTGGTAAAAAAGGTGTATAGAATAATAAAGTTTTTTGATCAATGTAACTGACGATTTCAGACCTATTTTACCAGACTCGAATTTCTTATCGTACATAATAATAGAAAAACTTTTCTGGGCTCTAATAGACATTTAAAAAAAAGAGATTTTCTAAGGCCTAAAAATAGAGATAAATTAGGCCTAAATTTATTATACTGTTATTTTAATATTTCATTATTTATCACTTAAACATATTCCTCTATGGAGTATAGACTCTATCTTCTATGAACATATTTCTAATAATTCTCTCCTACTGTTTTTATCTCGTTCTAGGAAATAGTTTTTCGAAATCCGAATGATCAAAATTTAGTGATGATCCCACAACCACCGCGCGATATCGAAATATCGATAAACCATTATAATAAAATAATTAATATGCTTATTCTGTGCGTGCAACAGCAGACACGTTCCTCGCATCCACATCCAGGAATACCGAAATAGTCATCACAATTCCGATCCCTTTTATAGAACGAAAACTCGCAGGAATGTCCTGCATACATTGTGGATTATGTTTGTTGATTATGATAATGTAACCATACAGTTACCTTGATAGTCTTACGTCTATATTATCTATTACATAATTTTTCTATTACGCAGGCTTACAAACAATTTATCTTAATAAAACTAGTTTACAGTTTTCATCACCGGCAAAGGGAACACAGTTTTAATTATAATGTATCGATATTAATATATTTTTTATTTTATCACCTGACACATTATATGTTTTCCTATATTTGCGTGGATGTTTTTTCTGTTGTAATATAGTGAATATTAAGGCTTAACTTTTTATTTCATTGGTAAAAAATCCTTTTTTTATTTATCTAACAAAAAAAAATCAGCTTTTAAAGTGTATAAATATAATAATTTTTCGTAGCATTGCATATAAAAAAAATATTCGTTTGTATCAGAGAGCCTTAAAAAACCATCCCATCGATAGCTTTTCTCAATCACTTACGTATACACAAAATCGCACAATCGATATTCACTCTCACTACACTATCACGGAAATTTGAATTATTTAAACTGAATCGAAACAATTTTAAAATACGAATCTCGCGGGAGTCGACAGGCGGCGCGTGCGCAGAGATCGCGGCGCGGTTTTCGACTGTTTACAACTTGGCTGAGCTTTACTTGATAGCGCCATGTCCTAACATTAGATACATAATTTAATACAATAATAAATCCCCATCAATGGGCTCTTGATTACTAGTTATTAATGAATCGTTAGATTGCGAATTAATAGGCTTTATGATTCGGAATCTCCAAATTGGTAAATTTAATCTATATTTATTTATAATTAAATAATTGATATCACAGCTGCGTAAAATATACATGGTGTAACAAAACAAAGTAATAATACTTTAGGTGTGTATGTCGTGTTCTTTATATAATTAGTACTTAGTTCACTGTGAAGTCCGTTAAAGTAGCAGCTCTGAAAGTGAAAAAAACTTTGAATCGGCTCAAGCATTAGCTTGTTTGTCATTCATTTCTGTGTCAAGACTTTAAGAAAGTGAGATTTTTTTTTTTTAACAATAATCTATACATATAATAAAACAGTAAAATTGGAGTGTCTGTACATTTAACATTTCTACAAAATAATTAATATGGGGGTGCTAAGAAACAGTAATAGAACATATATAAACAAAAACTTGTCTATTTGTTTGTTTGTACGCGTTAATCTCAGGAACTACTGGAAGGATCTTTTTTTGTTTAATAACAAAAAAGATAATATACAAATTTTTGCGCAACGAAGTTGCGGGCAATAACTATTTTAATAATAAGAACTAATTGTGATCCCAGAAAGCAAAGTAAGCACGGATGATCAAGTTGTAATCCTAAAGAATTTCTACTTTCACAGTGAACTGTTCAAAAGGGGCTTATGCACAATCCTGCACACCTACAAGCATCATCACTTTTTTTTGTTACATGTGAAACAGTTTTCATCCAAAACCCTCCCCTCTATATTTCAGACTACGTTTGCGCCCCTGACTCTGCAGACTGCACCTACTAATATAGCAGTACGCCCAACGTCGTGCATTATGCAGGACGAGTAACTCAGCACTCAGGGGGTCACAACGGAAGCACACTCCATCGGTGACCCCCCCTATGACGGTTCCGAGCCATCGCACATCACATATCAATCATAAGACGATCACAGACCATTTTAAATGTCCGTGTTCGGTAGCGATTTTGACGCATGCGTTGTGAAATGTTATACTGCGCAGACTACAATGTTGTGTGACGTTGTCATGACAGCGCATGCGTATAAGAGATTTTGCCTGCGCATGCACCCATGCAATTTTAAAATATTAGAGCTCTTGCCTCTTGCTTCTGGAGCTATACTTCGAAAACGTCTTGAGACTCGTACTAATAGGAATACTACTCTTTAAAATATGAAATGACGTTGATAGAGTACGGCAACATAAGTCAGAATGTTTGGAAGTGCCGTTTGAAAGTAGAACCAGGCTCGAAGGTCCAGCCCTGCCACCCTATAAGACATGTTACACCACTGATTGCCAGTCCGGTGAAAGATTTACATTTTTTTATGAGTGTAGGTGACTTTATTTCTGCCGCACCATGTACCTGGTACCTACTTAATTTTTGCCATTTTTCAGAAGGCTAGAAAGCACCGTCTGAATGTCGCGGAAGGCATGTAGCTACCACCAGGGCAGTAATTGGAACTTGGAACAGGAACGGGTTTTAGTGGGTAGAGCCGCGGTAACTTTACCATCTATCGGACGCAGCGAGTCCCACATACCTCGGTGGTGGGTCCCCAACATAACCGGAAATGTTCAAGCGCATTTTCCATCCATAAGAAATGAAGCTAGGACCCTATCGCCCGTAAATTTATAAATCTAAGGCCAGATTGCCACCATTGTAGACACAGCATCTTCTATATATAATTACACACGAGCGGAAAAATTTGTACCCCTTTTTACAAAAGACGCGTAGATGTAAAATCAAGAAATTTCTCCCAGTTATAGTTAATATGGAGGAGGTTAATATGGTTTATACGGAGCGTGAATTTTTAGTTTTTTATATTTTTGATAAATAAAACGCTACGCACGCAACAACACGCACACTGCAATATTTTGACATAACACTATACTCGTAATTGTTTACACTTGAAGTCTGTTTTTTTTAAATAAAATTTAATCGCCTCGTAATGGAGACCGTTATGCCAAATCGAATGGTCTGTTGAATTAAGAATAGATTATATTTTTAAAGCTACTCTACACGATGGGTTTAAAAATGTATGGTCGAATTTCGACCACAGGGCGACCTCTAGTAAAAGTAGTAGCACAAAGCACACTCACAAAATGAGCACACAAACATTTCGTAAGTAAGCAAGAGGTTGGAAACCTTTTCCCGAAATACCGCCTTTATCTCCTCCGTAAATCACAATGCGTTTAACGTTATCACTGTTACACAACGCCCTATATTTAGCCTCAAAGAGAACGCCTGCGCATTAATTAGCCTCCTCGCCTCGCATCCTGGCCGCTCCATGTAATTGCTATCATACGTTCCAAGTGCAATCTGATTACTTCGTTAATTTAATGTTTATATTTGGAAACGGTTGATCGCCCCTGATAGTCGATTACGGCGATTATAATCGTGGTAATGTCACTACGAGTAATTAAACTCTAACTTCCGCTAACACATCAAGTTCATGACCTGATAAAAATATCATGCCGTTTAATAGTTGCTCCGTGACCACTTCGTAACTATAGTCTGGCTAATATAAGTTGAACCTAAAAAAAAACCTTCCAAATTCAAAAATTCTGTAGAAAAAAAAGATTTTGATAATTTATCACATCATGAGACCCAAACACGAGTATTCCAATATAAGTTTTTATAAAAAGTAAAGTGTTATTATTATTGCCATTTATCGGACAAAGTGTTGTTTGCTATAAATAAGATACAATGTGTGTAGTTATTTCGAAGTATAATGCATTTGCTATGATCAAAATCAGACACCAAATACTCGATGGAGGGACAAAATTCTGTTTTCTAGATCTTATTATATGGCATATTCATACATCTATACATATAATAAAGCTGTAAAATTGGCGTGTCTGTACAATTAATATTTTTACAAACTAAGAACAAAATTGAAAAAAGTAGTCTATTTATACGCGCTAATCTCCAGAAGTATTGATTCAACTTTCACTTTTATTTATTTAATAGCTAGGCAACACATAGAATACTTTTTATCCCGGGAAAATGTACGGTAACATTGTAGTGATATACAAATTTTCGCGCAATGAAGTTCGCGAGCTTCTACTATCTTTTATAAAAATATCACTTATTTAGATAAATAACATGTCATGTCTTACAAAACAGATCAAAAGATCTTAAATGTATCAATCATCAAGTATCAAAATCATGAAATCCAATTGTAGTCTAATTTTAAACTAAAAAAACAAAAGACTGTGTCGAAATAATGTGGCTACTTGCTAGTCAAAATAAATACAAGGTTACTTATAGTAGCCAGACTATACCTAGTTATTAAAACAAAAATATTCTTATATAGTAATCTCGGATATTGTAGCTTTCTAATGCTAAAAGAATTTTTGAAATCGGTAGTAGTTTCGGAGATTACCCTCTTTACACATAAATGCTTACTTTTTTTTAATTTAGTGTAGAAATTATAATTTAGTGTAGAAATACGATGAACGAAAGAAATTATAAGGGCCGGCAACGTACTTGCAACTCTTCCGATGTTGTGTGTCATCAATGCCCATTCTATGGGCGACAGTAGTTGCTTTCTCACAGGTGACTCGATTGCTCGTTGCCCCCATATAAAAAAAAGATATCCACGATGTGTTATTATTTTTGATCTTGCAGACTGCAAGCTCAAAAATATTTTGATGCAAATTACAGTCCCCTATGGACTGCCGAGGTTGAGGGCCTTTTGGGTCGGTTTTGCCAGCCCTGCCAGTTGCCACTGTTAAACCCCTGCTCATCAGCGCTTTTGCTGCTTGATATTGCTATATAGGTATTAATTCAGTTTTAAAATTATACCTAAGTTTTGATTTAACAACCCCAGTATATATAGAAGGGTAGAGACTCCTTGATTGGTTTTAAGTCAAATCGTAGAGTAATTATACGGCAAAACTAATATTGTACTCCTTTCTAACTGCGTCAAAAAAGTGGGAGCGCGGAGTGTATTTCATCGTATAGTGGAGGAACTTTTGGATCGTTTGGTCTTCCGCATAGATTAAAAAAAAACAAATATTATAAATATTGAATCAAAGCTAAAAGCTAGAGATAACGTTCGAGACACTTATCTTATCTTCAGTTAGTCAACATCTGATACCGAGTCGTTAGCTTTAGGCAGAGTAAAAAGTATTTTTGTGAGTCAGCTTCAAAATATAAAGTACCTATGATAATAAATATAAAACACAATAAAATAAAGTATACATTTTAAAATATTAACATAAGATTTTTTTTTATATACAAATAAAAATGTAAAGCAATAGTGATGGTATAATGCAGACATCTAAACACCTTAGAACTTACAAGAGATGTGATTACTACTGCCACCTATGTGGCCTTATAGTAAAAAGTTCAGTTACACGAAGTAAAACTAGGTGGCGCTTTTCCGACGTCTAAAGTTTCACATACAATGCAGATGGAGTGCGAGTGCCCAATGCCGCGTCAGCCAGACCAATCAGGAGCGAGAATGAAAATCTATCGCAATAACCTCTCGTTATTCATGACGTCGTCCAATGCAGTACAGCTATTTTCGTTCGTGATAGGCCGCCGACATTTTGTTTTGCACAACTAACGCCAGCGAACACAGGATTCGGGAAATATGCCATTGAATACGGTCGTATGGACAATAGCAGACGATGAAAAATTAGTTGATTTGGTGAAACCGCATCCAAAACTTTATGATAGTTTAGTTCCATCCAAAAACAGTGCTCTGAGACAAATATATGCCCACACGTGGCAGGAAATATCTGATAAAATAGGTAAACCAGGTGAGTGAGATATTTACTTCTTAGTTGTTTTTGATCACAAACATCAGCTGATTGCTATAAACATAGCTCTCTCTTTGCGCTTATACATATTTTATATATTTGTTACTG
Organism: Cyclargus thomasi; assembly: GCA_026546445.1. Lineage (NCBI taxonomy): Eukaryota > Metazoa > Arthropoda > Insecta > Lepidoptera > Lycaenidae > Cyclargus > Cyclargus thomasi. Next base: position 3,032 of record JAOTAV010064016.1, on the reverse strand, counting down.
ATTAGTATCGTGCTTGCAATTCCAGCGGAGGAGTGTAAGAAGCGGTGGAAAGCTCTTCGAAACGAGTTTATAGGAAATAAGCGTTTAGGCACGTCGGTGCACGAACGTAGGAAACCGTTACAGGAGAAGCTGCAATTTCTAAATGCTGAGGTCGTCAAAGACCACGTCTTGCAAGACGCGGAGGTCATTGATTTAAACGATAGCCCGGAAGACGCTATGGTTGAGGGAGAATCTAGTAAGGAGGGCATATTACAGCAGGTCATAACTGACAATCAGGAATATTATGAAGTAAGTTTATGTTGCTTGCCTGTAGTTTACGAAATTATGTTTTCTAAAACACATGAAGCATTATATATCCCGCGACTCCATCAGTGTGGTAACTTTTCTTTTGACATATACCTGATTTTTTTGTTGCTACAAACCTCACGGGGGCGGGACCTTTCCAGTGAATGCAAAACTGTGGAAATAGGTTTGTGCATTCTGGAGTCATAATGTCAAGAAGGAAAACCCGACTTATTTTTATATAACAGATATTTGGTTGTTTACTATCAGAGAAGTGAATTCATAGATAATTTTGCTGCTTTATATTAAACCCAGTAGACAGATCTGAACTACTATTGATTTAACATATCATCCAACTAATGTACAGATGCTATTAAGCAATTTCTTCAATAATACAATGATATTATTCAAAATGTATATATAGATATACCCTAATGACGTTGTTGTTTATGTTCCCCAGTTTAATTACTGGTTTAGCATTTATATTGTGAAATAAAATAAATTAAACTTTCTAGAAAAAAAATATTTAACATTTACTTTCATCAAGCAGAATACAAACACACCTAAATTAATCATAAATCTTTTAATTTTCAGATAGAGATAGTAGATGAAGCATCTCAAGTGCAGCCGAAACCTAACAGACCTGTCATCAAATTGTTACCTGCGGGCTCAGTGAAACCTGATTCGGCTCAAAAGAAAATTGTCAAAAGAAATGTGGGACGAAAGAAATCTGTACCAATACCACCAAACTTAACGCCAGTGAAGATACTACCAAAACCTCTGATACCTATGAGAGAACCTAGGCTAGTTAGATGCATTGAGACCCCAAAAACTCTGGAACAGAGATCTCAGACTGTCGATAGACTCATTGAGAAAGTGATTAAGGAAAACACAAATGAAATAGATGTATTTTTCAGAAGCATGGCTGCAAGTGTAAAGAAGTTACAACCAAATTTAATACCCAAAGTCAAAATGGAAGTGTGTAATGTAATTGCTAAATATGAAATGCAAAGTTTTGACAAGACTTCCTAAATTGATATGCCAAAATTTTATGCAAAAACATGAAGAAAATTATGTATTGGTGAAGAGACATTTATAAGTATGTTATTATATAATATTATAATACTAAGAAAATAATTTAGTGTAAAATATAAAGACTACGGCCCCTTGCTGCATAATGCGTGTGCCCGCGCAGAGTGCTTGTTCAGTGTTTAAGAAGAAATGTAGCGTAAAGCAAGCCTGTCAAATACGTGAAATAGGGATGTCATACGACTTACCACACATTACCTAGAGAAGGGCCAATAAGCAATATAATATGAAGTAGCAACAAATTAAAAGAAAACTCTCATCTTACATAATACTTTATTTTTATGTTTTAACTTAAAAACAGTTGTAAACAACAACTTGATTGTTAAAACCAATTCTGCAGAAATATATTTAAACATAAATAAATAAGCAAATTTCAAAATATCACTGCCATGATTAAGAGGATGGTAAAAATTTCTATATAATGATTGCTTTTAATTTATTTTTATTGCAAAAGCGAGAACTGTACAAAAATGATTGTTATTAAAAGGGGTGGGCTCAAAAATTGTGTTTTTGTTTTTATTAAAGTCTTGGTTATATAAATATCCTTAAGGATTAGGTAATAGGTAGGTAAGGTTTTAAATAGTTTTAATCCCCTTATAATGTTTTTGGTGTGAATAACTATACAAATTCTGCTTGTCTTTTTGTAATATTGAAAAAGAGTAGTGACAGAAACGACAGGAGACCTTGTATAGTATAGAATTTTTTAAGGGATTAAAGTTATTTCAAAGAATTGCACATACCATTCTCAACTTTAGTTTAGATACATATAAACGGAGTATTGTATAATTAAATTGTAAAATTTTAATTGTTACATAGGCTTACTACAGTCCATAAGTTTTGTAGATTTTTTAAAATGAACCAATAAATGGTTAAAAACTAAATAGTTTTTTTTAATTCTTCGCAATAATTATTTCTTTGATCGTGTTATTCACAATTATTTATGTAGAGTATGGTTTTTTTTGGTTTAAAAAGTGTGTAAAATTAAAAAATAACATATTTTGGGTAAAATTCAAAAGTATACTATAATAAATAATGATTATTTTTATCCTTTTAATTGTTTAATCCATAGGCTCATATTGTACTAAATGAATGTTATATTAAACTAGGTTACAGCTGTGCCTGACTAGTGACTTCTTATCGATGTTTCCCTGGCTGGCTGACTCAAAATATCTAGACTCTAGAACATTCATTTCCAAAGTGGTCCAGGTAGACCCCCAAGAGTCCACCGGAGAGTCGCTGGGGGTCTACATGGGCCTGAACTAAAAATAGGAAAATTTAGGAAAACAAGACGTGTCGACGAAAATTTAAGATAAAACGTTTTGATGATTACCATTAATTATTAGTATGCATGAGCTTACCTACTATTATATCGTAAACATTTAATGATAACTTCAAAACAGGCTTTAAAAGTAGTATATCACCATGGGTCACAAATCTATTTAATAATAATAATAATAAAATCTATGGACACTTAACACCACGTCAGCCGTGCTACGTACCAGAGGGACTTGTGTTACAGGTACAAGACAACGGAAGTATTATTAAATAATACTTTTTATACTATACATTATTATATATATGTATACTAGCTGACCCGGCGAACTTTGTTCCGCCTTAATGGCAATAAATAAGCAGATTGGGTTTTTTTTTATTGGAAAATC
>JAOTAV010064005.1:0-14364 GCA_026546445.1 Cyclargus thomasi | reverse complement strand
TTTTATTTAAAAAATATTAAAAACATAATGAACATTAAATTAATGAATAAATTAGCATTAAATTAGCTGAAATATAGATATAATTCAGCTCAATTCATTTTTGTTTAAAATTTATGACATTTTAGACTTTCCGAAATTTGATATTCAAAATATTAAGTTTTGAAATTCATTTTAAAAATAGTTTTTGGTTTTTTAGTTGTAAGTTCCGACTCTTGTCTCACGTAGATTGCAAGTTGGGATACATTTTTGGATAAATAGTACCAAATACTCCTAGTGTGACGTCACACTATGGCGAATAATAAACTCATCGTGTTTTTGGCGGCATTTGAAAGTCGAAATAATCAAACAACATTTTTATGGGTTTCTTTGTAATAAAATACTGAAATAATTATGTTTTCTTTATATACATATACATTTCATTGGTTTAATGTTTACATGTCAATTTTCTAGTGAACAAAGTACTTAGTATTTCAATATCTTAGCGATTGATAGCCAGGATAGTTTTTGTTATATTTAATAATTAATAAAAAAAATGTACACCTACCTACTGTCAGGACTCAGTAGTCAAGATCGAACGTTTAGCATATCGATTGTAAGATATTTTGTTTGTGATCTTTGTTATCTAATAGAAACCTTGCTGGTCGTAAAAAATTCATTGTCAATGTAATTTATTTTTTAAGTTGTAAGTCGTTTTTATTTTTACTAGCTATTGCCTGCGATTACGTCGTCGTGGAACTTTATAAATTATCCCGTTTTTACAACATTTTCGATTACTGCTTGGCTCCTATTAGTCGTAACTCGTAGCGTAATGTTATTACATACCTATAGCCTTTCTCGATAAATGGACTAACCAACAAAATTTTTTGAATTCCGGTCAGTAGTTTCTAAGATTAGCGCGTTCTTACAAACTCTTTAGCTTTATATTGTTAGTGCATATAGATCTTTTAGCATGAAGAAATATGTCTAGACAAAGTGTGTATAATTTGCTAAAATACAAGGGGACCCGACAAACGTCGTCCGCGCGCCGCGCTCCGGTCGTTTAATTTCACGCATCATCCAATTTGTACTAGTCGTGCGAGTGATCCTTTCATTTATATCATGATGAAAGTTCCAAAATTTTTATTTATTAATGATTGGATTGTTTCTATTTTTTTATAAAATAAGTCTATATGATGAGTTGGTCATTACTCATCCCTAAGTAGAAATAACTGCCTGGACGACTAGATATGTTTTTAATATGCTTTGCAGCTAGTCGGAGCTTACGATGATAAGTGTTGTCTTATATATACCGCCACACTTAAAAATCTTTGATAGCGCGATGCAGGATTATTGCGTCTATGCGTGGACTATCGCCACAAATCCATGATTGAATTAAGGGGTTAGTTATGATATAATTCTGGTGAAGTGTTAACTTTCAAATACGGATAGTGTTGGTTAAATTCTGGAGTAATTGGTCTATGATTCTGGTAAGCATAGCATTTCAATATAAAAATATTATGTCATAAGTTTGACTCGCCCAAAGCACAGATTCATATCGAAAAGTGTATTTTATATTTATAATATTTACTAAAATTAAAAAAAATATATCTATAGTTATTCTTAAAGAACCAAAAACTTTAGTTCGGTAAAATTTCGATTTATGCTATTTCCGTGTAAAATTAATCAGCGACATCTGATGTCGCAAACGAGTTTTAAGGATAGTCTATTAGATGACACGTTTCTTACTTAATTTTTATTGAACATAGCGTATTTGATACCCTTAGTGACATCTATCGGTCAAGTCTGAACTAAAAACTACGGACACGCTAATTTGTATGGGAGCCGTTACTCTAGGTATAATTCCTCTATGCCTGTACAAGCAGTACGTACTTTTTTTCTGTCTATATGTGTTTTATTACTATTCCTTAGCACCTCCACATTGATTATTTTGTAAAAATATTAAATGTACAGACACTGCAAATTTACTGTTTTATTATATGTATAGATTATTTATTTATACAGTGTACATAATATGTATGTAATAAAAATCTTAAATATATTATTTTAAAGATTTTTATTTCTTCTCGTATATATAAATGATTTTGACACCAATATTAATGATTCTTACTTATTTTTATTTATTTCTTTAATATCATCCATGATCCAGGAAACTTTTTTTTTTGTTCCGTCGCCAGGGTTCGTACCCGTGACCCCTGGCTTGAGCTACCAACGTGCAACGCTCTCTACCATAGTAAACAGAAACTCACATAAAACGCGCAAACAGCGTTTCGCTGTTTAGTCCAGGGAACGATTTTCCTGGAGGCACAACTTCCTGGAGGGTAGGCCCTTCCCGATTCCCTTAGCCTATTTGTTCAGCCCGTAACAATGTGCGATACGCGCATCTGTCTTCATACAATTTGTATGGAGGCGGATTTTTCCACTAAGACACGGCACGCTGCGGCGCGGTATAGTTCGCTCACTCCTTAAAAGGTAAAAACGTCAAGTCAATCAATTTAGGGCCTGTTTTACCGCTTACAGATAGTCTATCCACAACCACAACATTATATATCCACTATATTTTAGTAGTACCTTTCATCTATGATCCACAACTTTATTTGACAGATGTTGTCTGGAGAATCTGTCAAAAAATATGGATAACCTAACAGAAAGTTTATTAGTAACCAGTGAAACGGTCCTTACTAAAGTGGTGGGTTTTTGGCGGGGATTTCAGAGAGTGACGTTGTGTTTAAGCCTCTAAGGCTACACCTCGACCGAATTTTTTGTTAAATTTTGTGCTATTTCGGTGTTTAATGTGTGATAATGGTAGAATATCGAATATCGAACATTCGTTGTCATGCACAAGTGTGGACAAGCGATACAACTTCAAGTAACGTGCTATTTTGTGTTCCCCTCCAAAACTCTATCCGAAGTTTTAATATTCTACTATAAAGCTTCTACCGCTTTACTAAATCGACTGACTTGACTCTGACTGTATTGGCGTTTTATCTTTACTTTGACTAGCCTTTAGATTTGACGAAATTCATGTAACGTTGCTAAAAATTATCGGAACAAGACAATTGGTTTCCCGCCTTTACTTGACACTGGCCATGGTTATAGCCGAAGCGTCATATAAATAAATAGTAAAGTGGTAGAAGCTTTACTCACATTTCTAATGGAGTTCGTACTAGATGACGCCCACGACTCTGATGCCGTTTTGTATGGGTACCGTACATTTTTCTGGGATAAAATGTATCCTATGTCATTCTTCAGGACTCAAAGTATCTCGACAATTTTCAGCCAAATTGTTTAGCGGTTTGGGCGTAGATTACGGACAGACTTAGGCACATGCTACTTATGGACTAAGGTTAGGTTAAACACTTTTGTCATTTCTAGATACAAACATAAACAACACATTGTCGTCAATCGCGGTTTCTCAACGGTTTCTATAAAAATGAAAATTTTTTGGACAGAGGGTCAATGACCGCCACCACCTAAATTATGCGAAAGCAATATAGTGCGGGTTCAACTTTTCTGTTTTTGGGAAGCGTACTTTTAAGGCCCCCAACTCCTAAACGAAGAAGCAGATAACTAACATTTTAAAAACTCCCGGAATTTTGCATTAATGGACGCTTTTGGACCCGAAAAATTATTCGAAATTGAAATAATGTGGGTTTGATGTATACATAGATACACTAGACAGATAATTAAATATGTAAATTACAAGATTTGTCTAAATTTTATTGAAAAAAAATAGTATAAAGTATATATTCGAAGATTGCAAAAACTTTAGTTATCCGCTTCTTCCACTTATGTCTTCAAATATGTTTAAGTTTTAACAGTAAAATTGTAAATTTATCAGTGTTTCCCCGAGAAGGAATATTGATCTTAATACTAGCGAAAGTTAGTAGTATTTTGTTCTTACATACGAGGACGATAAAAAAACCGGCCAAAAGCGAGTTGGACTCGCGCACGAAGGGAACTCCGTAACAGTAAAGAGCAAAAAATTGGGGAAACACATTGTTTTGAAAGTTAAACAGCTTTAGCTTTACACCTCCTGACAAGCGGTTGCACGATGTAGACGTACAGCGCCGTCTAGTACAAAGAAGAAATTTAAAAGAAATAAGTTTTAGTATTTGCTACTAGCGGCAACAGAAAAACATATTCTGAGAAAATTTCAACTCCTTACCTATTACTATTAGACAGACGGACAGACATTGAAATCTGGGGTACCAAATTTAATCGTAGTAGCTCATTGTTTTATTTAATTTTTGTGTTCTTTAAATCATAACTTTTACGTTCCTTGTAAAACCCACGTACTGTTATTAAAGAGGAAAGATTTGTAATTTTGTTTGTTTTTTAGGAATAAACCCAAAAAATCTGACCCGATTTTAAAAATCGTTTTAACTTTAGATTTGTTTGTACTTATTAGTTTATTGGATTGCAACATTATCACAGAGTGACTATAATAGTATCTGGAAAATCGGCCAAGTGCGAATTGTACTCACGTGAGAAGGATTTCTATACAGGTAGGGTATTCGCTGACAAAAATATAGTGTAAACTTTATTCCAGTTATATGTGTAGTAGTAGTAGTATGCTCCCGTGGGATAAATCATTTCTATGCGTGTAAAGCCGCGGGAAAATAGATAATATAATATATTGCAGGTACATACGACTACAGTAATAAGAATGATTCAAATCGATGGCGAATGTGAATAGTCTATCTTATAAAGCATCAATGTCCAACGGTACATGCAAGTATGCCGTTTATCGAGCTCATACAAAGAAACCGGTTTTCAAAACCAGTGTGCAGGCTGGAGCGTACCCCGGTGCGGGCGCGGCGAGGCGGAGCGAGGCCGGTCACTAGTCGCCGTAACTCGTAATAGCCGCTTTCGCTTGCGCAGAGTGTAACTCATTTTAAACATGGAAACGTTCATAGAAGGTGTACGTTTACAACCGTGCATTTGGAACCCGTCCCACCCTGACTATCGTGAAACCCACATTAAAGATGAAGCTTGGCACCGAGTCGTGGAACATTATAACAGCACCTCCATACCCAATAGTAAGTTACTCGCCGTGCCGCCGGTTATGCACTTTATATACAATGTACCATGGGGGAGATTGAAAGAGCCAGTTGACGGACCTACGTCATTTGGTGGGAATATGTCAATTACATGTAAGTCGTCGGCTGGATTTGACATAACGCGGCCAACTTACTTAGATCCCCAATCTGGCTTTTTTTCAACTTCCCTGATTGTACTATGTACAGTTTACGATAGTCTACCTTAAGTACTTGGAAAGCATTTGTCAGCAAAGCGTATCTTTGCTAACAAATGCGTTATAACATTACATTGTAAATTTAAGTTTATGCCATATTAAGACCTACCTACCGAATATTATTATATATTTTAAAAACAAATTTAAAGAAACTCATTGTTCTTATTTAAATTGCCTGCACTACCTGTACCGAAAAATCTGTAAAGCCACTGATATTAGTTATTTAATATCGTGTACCTATTCACATGTTCCAGTACACGCTGCGAAGACCGAATGGAAGAAACTCCGCGACAACCATCGTGACGCTTTAAAACGTGCGAAACTGGGGAAAAACAAGCTGTTGCCAGCTCACATCACGACGTGGAAGTACGCTAAGGCGATGCAATTCCTCGAGCCTCACATGAAGTATAGAATAACAGAGAACATAGAAATGGATCCACCGATAGAGTCGACGCACAACACGAAGACCTCCGACCACGACATCACGACGTCCGACGTGTCGGAGCCCCCGCAGGCCGACGTCGCCAGTCACCTGCCGCCCAAGCGGCGCTGTCCAGACCGCAACGAGTTCCGACAGGACACAGACGCCCTAGAGTCCTTCTTCAACTGCATCCTCAAGAGCACAAAAACTATGCCCGACTGGATGCAGACTCAAGTGAAGAAGAAAATATTCGCAGTAATAATAGAAGCGGAGGAATACCTCTCCTCGCAGAGACCGTGCGTCACCAAAAACGAGCAGCCGGACAGTTTGCTCGTCGAGCACAAAATTAAAACCGAAGTGTACACGGACGACAGCTGCGACGACTACTGATTGCTGAATGTGATATTTAACCTCTTTCATTGTGAGGACGTTAGGACGTTAGCGAAAATCTGTATGCCATCGATTTATTTATTTTTTATTTAATAATTTTTGTGCACAGGAAACATTTACAGAAGAAAAGTTTGTACAATAAGACGACACAAATGATCTTCTTATTTCTAAAGAAATCTCTTCCAGCAGCCCTACGAAGAGAGATAGGTTTAGGATATAAGATAGTACGCGCACAATAAATATGAAAGTAACTTATAGATATTTAATACACTCGTTAGAATAAATAATACAATAAGGCTAAATAATACTAACATATAATATATAAAGTATAATAAAGCATATAATATATGAAATGTCGGAACCAAGAAACCGGAATGGCCACACTGCGGACTCCGCAACGCAATTTAGCAACGTGGCCTCGCTCCAACCAAATATTTACTTTGACTGTTTACTACTCGCTCCCGATGACTCGGTTCAAACATTTGAGATTCAAACGAATACTATTATTATGATTGATTATTATCATTTCTTTATTTCTTGCGTCATGCACCACGTGCTTACAAGTTTTGTTTACTATTACAGATCTACAAAGTTTAACACGTGGTCGACGTCTCTTGAATCAACAAAAATTTGTTAAAGACCAGAAGCACAGAGAATTACAACACAACAGAAAGCGTAGTTTTTTTTTGTTATGGGGAAATTCATCACAAAAATATGCCTTGAGACTGTAGGGCATCGAAACCCAAACCCAATTTTCAAAACCCGGGTTTTTCGATCTTTTTCGTTTTTTTTTTTATTTAAAATAAACAGTGCTATAACATTTCCATTTCACTTAGTCAATGTAAAAAAATGAGAATATTAAAAAAAATGGCTTAAATACAAAAGTTTCTTTAATCACAGTTTTTATTGTCTTTACTCAAAATATATTTAACAATCAGTCTTTAATGCTTAATTCAATATCAATCAGATACAAACAATAAATTAATTAAGAAACAAAATAAAGAATACCGATAAACGTAATTCAAAATATTTGTTAAATAAAAAAAAAGTACTTAAGAAAGTTTTAAGAAAAAAAAGTACTTAAAAAACTAAAATTAAACTCTTATTAACGGTTTTTTAAAGAAAATTATTTTTTTATGCATCTAAGTAACAAAGTATCGTAGAAGAAAAATAAAACCGAAAAGCTCGAAAAACCCGGTTTTCCATTTTGTCAAACCCGGGTTTTTTGCGATCCCCAAAACCCGAGTTTCGGATAAATCCGGTCTTGAGAGCTACTACTTTCACAACAATTCTATAGTATGAACATATACACAGCCATAAAGTGTTAGTACCCAATTTTGTTAGACCCCTTATAGACTTACAGAGTTTCCAGTTAAGCTTTCAAGTCTATACATAATTTAGTGTAGCTAGTGTGGGCAAGTTATAATATATAACTTATAATACACGGGGTGCAATTAAACTCCCAAAATTTCGATATATTGATCCTTAAACATAATAATACAAATATTTTTTCTTTTATAATTAATCCTTCAGTCTAACCTTAATGAACCACACTTTTTCATTTCATTACCAGTTTCGACAAAGTCACAACATGACGATGGCTTTGTCGAAACCGGTCATGTATTTGTTATAAATTTGTAAAATCGAAGTGAATTTAGTGGAAATAGTGCAAGAAAGTGTGTTTCATTAAGGTTGTTCCTCTATGAACCAACAGTACAATCAAATCTTCCAAAAGTTTTCCAAAACATCACAGCTATGGACAGATGCGTGAGATGCTGCGACTGGTCCGATACTCCCGCACCCCCTTTGAGTTACTTCTGCGTCACCCCCGCTCTACACCTCACGTTGTCTTGCGAAGTACAAAGTGACCATTGTGCAACGGTTTTGATTTAGATAAAATATTATTGTAAAAAATAAAAACCTTTTTTTTTGTTTAATGGCCATTCTTAGTGATACCTAAGCCAAAAAAAATAATTCTACACTGTATATATATTGTAATTCTGTATATCCTCTTATAACAATTTCTCTTTTACAAGACATCGGGTGTCAATCAACTCGAATAAAAAAGATCAACCTGTCTCAGAGAAAAATGAGGGAACGAAAAAAGCGATAATAGAGGTAATTCCTCCTGCACAATGGATACATACGTGCTATGAAATATAAATGAAGACGACGCGGGATAACAAGGAATGTCAAAAATAACAACTAAAAATAACAGCGTTATATTTTATTAAAAATTTATATATAGCCAGGGAAAAAACAAATATAAATTGGACAGTTTTAATTCTGATTTTAAGAATAGAACGATACACTAAAATGCTAACAGATGGCATTAAAAAGTCAGTATCACAAAAATTCACTTCATTCCTTTGTTGAAAATTGGCCATTTTTCTTTTGTGGTCTTCAAATAAGATATCCTGCTTAACAGACTAAAACCAGTAAAACTGACATGACGAGTGACATTGGCACAAAAATACAATACCTGTACGAAACGTGGCAATATTTTCTTTTTTATAAATAAAAATTAATGCCAGTTCGTTGTTATTTTATATCTCGCGAGGAGGCTCAACCGAATGTTTGGACTATTATAGTACATGGTTTATGTAAAGTTTGCACAAAACCGGTAGATTGGTTTTTCATTTATAACATTTTTGTATAATATGTATTTAATCAATTTTGCTTTCAAATTGAAACTTTTCACTTTAAACGCTGTGTGAGTGAAGCACGAACTGGGTAGCTAGTATATAATAATATAATCTACTTGGTAAGAACCTAATGCTGATAAGAATAATGCTGATAATAATATTAAAGTAAGAGAGTTATTACCTTCTAGAAAAAAATATTTTGATACTAGTTTAAAGAACAAGCAAAGAAAGGCCTTTGTAAAGTAGTTCGAATAATATATGTCTAATCACACTTAAAATTTTAAAGTAGCGAAGAGCAATAATGCTCTTCGCTACTTTAAAATTTTAAACTCTATGTATTCTAGATCCGCAATTTAGTTATGATTCAACTTTTCTGATGGTACCTACTTCGCTTAAGGTTTTCTTATTTATTATTTGCGTTATCTTCATCAAATAAATCAGATTTTCGTGTGAAATGGTCACAATGAACCGGCTAATAAAGCGGCTGACATGTTTGAAGAGGCCTCAGCAAACAGCGGTGAGGGCTAAGCGGCTAACTCTCCGCCCATTACCCGAATTTCCATCTATTAGCTGCTGGAAAAATTGGTGTAGATAAACTCTTATTTGGATGAAAATTTAAATGATACATTAAATAATAATAACAATTATTAATTATTATGACTTTATTTTTTAGTCCGTATATTGTTAGTATCTATTTTAGTTTTTTTTTTCGTTTACTTATCATATTATTATTTAAATTATTTTAGACAATCAATCAAAACTTTGGTCCGTAGGGTGTGATCCATCCAATATATACAATAGAATGGTTGGCTCTACCAACCACCTTATTGTAGATATTGGATACGATAGAAGCACATATTTTACTATTTCTTATTTTTATTCAATATATCATTTTTATACAAAAATCGGTAATCTCAGGCTTAAACTGAAAAATATAATAATATTTGCCAAAGGATAGGAAGGAAATCACGACGAAATGAAACGACGCGTGACGTTTGGTTACCGTTACCTTCACGGTAACCCAAATAATATCAGCAGGATCAGTAAATACATAGCAAGCACAATTGTCGTCAGTATGGTCAAAAATATGGGATTACTTACTTCACTGCAAAATTATCGAAAGCAAGTTGTCTAAGTACATTAGTAATGAATAGTAATTCGCGAAGGAATAAATTGAAACTTAAATTTTCTGAGTATCGGCTAAGTTGTGAGGGTAGAACAGCTTCATTTGGAAATTAATTACGTACATTTCACGACTTTTCCTCCACTTTAAGTGTTACGCGAGTTAAATTTAATTAATTGGAAGCAAAAGTTTTTAAATGAGATTTTTTCGACTAAATGTAATTAATACACGTTTACTTGAGTAACTTTATTCTTGATTTACTTTAATTTATTTAGGATCTCCTAAATGAATTATAATTAATCATTTATTATAATTTATTTATGAGATTTTCATTTTATCATCAAAGTGTATAGATAATTTCGAAGTATAAATTAATTTACTTAGGGCCTGTTTCACTGCTTGCTGATCTGTTTATTTGACAGATACAATTATATTTGACAGATGTTGTATGGAGAATCTTTCAAAAAAGTTGTGTATAGCCTAACATAAACTTTAATAGTAAGCGGTGAAACAGGCTCTTAGAGAATTTGCTACTAATCAAAGGAAGAATAGATATTTTGGAGGATGCCTATTGCCTAAAGTCGGGACTTGCATACATACTAATTACGCATAATACAAACTCGCATTTTTTATTTCAAACCAGTATCTCTAGTGTGTTGCTGTACATAACTGTTTAAAATTGCTCAGTATCTTAACATTAACTAGCTTTTGCTTGCGGCTTCGCTAGCGTAAAAAGTAGCCTTGGTTTTTCTCCACCCTTTCAACTAAGTCTATACCAAAAATCAAGTCGATTGGTGACTTCATTAGGGCGTGAAGGAAGAACAAATAAACGAACACACTTTTTCATCTATTATATAAATATAAGGCGGGTTTTCCTTTCTGACGCTATAGCTCCAGATCATTACAACCGATATCAACGGTTAATATTTTTTATAAAATAAGGGGGCAAACGAGCAAACATATTGATGGAAAGCAACTACCGCCGCCCATTGACACTCGCAACATCAGGGTTGCAGGTGCGTTGCCGGCTTTTAGGAGGGAATACGCTATCTTCTTGAAGATTTACAGGTCGTAGCGGTCCGAAAATACTGTTGGTGATAGTTCATTCCAGAGTTTTACTCTGCGAGACAGAAGGTTATGCGTTTGTTGGAAAGGTTTCAAGCTCCGTGAGTTTTATAGGAAACAAAAATTCAGGGACAACTTCAAAAAAAAGGGGTACAACAGAGAAAGCCATTTTTTCGTACATCGCCATCTCTGATACATAGCATGCGTATGTCATGTTATGTATCAAAGATGGCGCTATACGTACTGTACCGGCTCTTGACAGTTATACACGTTGTACTCTGCTCAGTTAATTTCTTTTATTCTGCCAAGGGGTCCCTTAGTGTGATAGTCACTTATTTAATTTTGTTACGGAAAATAATACTTCCCATTATTGTTACTACGCGGACGGAATCGCGGGCAACCGCTACATATAATAAATTTTTAGTATGGACATAGAATAGTGATAGGAGAGTATAATACTCTTATCTGAACTTTACTTATATTTATATCTTTCAACAAGTTTGCCCCATATCTACTACTAGTTTTGCCCGCGACTACTTACGCTTGAAGCTTTATAAATTTTCCCGTGTTTACAATTTTTTTAGTGCGCGGCTTCTGTTGGACTAAATGGACTAACCAACACAAAAATAATTTTTCGATTCCGGCCAGTATTTCCAGAGATTAGCGCGTTCAAACAAACATACAAAAAAAGTTGGCTACCCGTGAACCTGAAACTCGTTCGATCAAATCCTACATGAATTTCAATTTCAAGATTGAATAAAAAAAGGTTGAATTTGAATTTATCGTTTGAGAGGAGATCTATCCACGGTTGTTGAACGAATCGTCAGCGAGCAGAAAAACCGTCGACGCGAACAATTTATTTCTGTGATTGTCTAGCCGTGTTCTCATACTCTGACAGAGTTCTTATATTAAACGTATAACTTTTTAACCAACTTTTAATAAAACTAGAGGTCGCCCTGTTGTCGCAATTCGAACATACATTTTTAAGTCCATTGTGTAGAGGAGGTATAAAAAAATATATTCTGTTTCTAATCACAGACTTCTATTTGGCATAAAGGTCTCGTTACCAGGTCATTAGATTTTATTATAAAACAGACTTCAACCATAAAGAAAAGAGAATTTCGTGTATGATTATCGTGTCATGTCAAAATATTGTAGTGTGCGCGTTGTAGTGTGCGTTGCATTTTATTTAGCGAAAATATGCAATATTAAAGCATATTTTAAAATAATATTGGTATTCCACGCTCTTCCCCCATATCAACTATAACTGAGAGAAATTTCCTTCCCTGTACATTTATGCGTCTTTCGTAAAAAGGGGTACAAAGTTTTCCGCTTGCGTATTAATTAATATAAAGATAAATATGAAAAACACACGTTTGTTATTTTTTTTTGTGCTTCCTTCTCGCCTGTAGCTGTATCGGAGCAACTAATTGACTTGATTTTTGGCATAAACATAGTTGAAACGATGGCTTCTTTTATATTGCGGGAAAATACCACTAATTATTGTTCACTAGGAACCCCAAGTACCACCGCAGGGCACAACTAGTACCCAACAATACGTATCCGTGGTTACGTTCGGGGTTTCTGCATACAGGGGCGAAGGCTCTCCTTTCAATACAGACATACCGATATCAGTAATGATTTTCCCGAGATTCTCAGCATCCTCGTGTTTACGATCGCCTTGAATTTACGATGCTACGTAACAGCTGAGTCGAGGTATTGCATAAGGTAGTAAAGTTACCTTAGAAAAATATTTTTCTCTTTTTGAAAAATCTACTTAAATAACCCATCAAATGGAAAGTCTGCATTTCAGTGGGTTTAATTTTACAGAAAAAATAGAGGGTGTAACAGAAGTAAGTGACAAAATTTTAAGGATCTTATGTACTCCCTGATATAGAGCTAACTGTGAAAGTAGCAGCGCTGAAAGCGAAAAATAATCGTGATTTGTATGGCCAAGCATCCGAGCGACTTAATATTTAATCGTTCCAATTCTTTTTGTTTATAAAGTGTTTAACTAAAAGTTTGTCGCGATAAAATTTATTGATTATTTTTTATATTCTAGTTTATGTTTAAATGAGTGGTGGAAGTTTATAGGTAAACAATAAAAGAGTGTGTGTTATGTACAATCAGATAAGTTGAAACAGGTACAGATCGTAGATCTAAGTAATTTAGTTGGGTTGTGTCAAACTCATCAGACAGATCACGACTTACATGGAATTGCCATATTCCGTCCAAATGTCGAAGGTCCGCCAACTGACTCTCTATTTCCCTCATTATACAACTCATTAATTCCTTTCCCACTCGTCACTGCCATCAGCGCTAAAATACCGCATATCAAATTGCCTTACCATGGCTAGAATTATCGTCAGTCCAGCGTGGTTATAACATAGAGGTCAGTGGTTTATACGAAGCTAGAAGTACTTACTTCAGTAAGTAAGTACTTCTAGCTTAGTTTTCTAGCTCTAATTAGGACAGTTCCTACTTTGAAAAACTCTTGTTCCACCCCGGACAGCCACCAGCATTATTATTGTATTAAAAAGGTCTAAAGAGGGCAGCACTCGCTTGAATTTTCAGCAGATTTCATCGGTGTTTTCGTTAAATTAATATTCCTCTGAAATATTGCATAAGCCTTTGGAAGTGTTTAAAGGATAAATTAAATTAAGAATTTGTAAGGCGCCTTATTCTGTTACCGAGATTGGGTATCTGAGCAACATTGAGATGACAAAGATTAACAATTTAATTCAATAATCCAAAGTACAATCGCTTAGAAATCATGAAAGAGTAACGAAGACGTTACATGGATATATGAAATAATTAGTATTTTAATTAAAGCTGAGCTCTCATTTTAAAGAAGGGATTAACCATAATAGATACAATTTTAAGTTAAACCCTCGGTATTGTAATAAGTTGTGTGATACAAACAAAAAAAAGTAAGAAAAAAAACATTATTGTAATCACTGTTCCTGTATGCAATTATATTATAATAATTTATTAATACGCGAGCGGAAAACTTTGAACCCCTTTTTACGAAAGACGCGTAGATGTAAAAGTATGTAATTGCTCCCAGTTATAGTTGATATGAAGGAAGAGCATGGATTATACATATTATTTTAAAATATGCTTTAATATTGCATATGTTTAATAAATAAAACGCTACGCTTACAACAATATGCACACTACAATGTTTTAACATGACGCGATAATCACACATGAAATAATCTTTTGTTTATAGTTGAAGTATGTGATTTTATTAATAAAATTTAATAGCCTGGTAACGAGACCTTTATGTAAAATTGAAACCTTTAATTGAATTGAGAAATATTTATGGTCGAATTCCGACCACAATGCGACCTTTTGGTTATAATAATATTATAGTATTACAATCTATATATATATATAAAAGAAAGTCGCGTTAGTTACACCACTTATAACTCAAGAACGGCAGAACAGATTTGGCTGAAAATTG
>JAOTAV010063994.1:0-14367 GCA_026546445.1 Cyclargus thomasi | reverse complement strand
TAGTACTTGAGATCGGAAAATGTCTCATTGGTACACGCCTCCAACAGGGTTTGAACCTGCACCCTCTCGAGTGCGAAAGGTTTTACCCATCAGGCTACGGACGCTCTAAACGAACGTCCCTCTTAGTTTCGTTTTATAGAACTATATTAGTTATGTGTTGGTTAGTACATTTATCGCGGAAGGCTGGAGGCTATACTAAAAACTAGTACAATATGTACCATTCGCCGTATATTACTACAGCCGTTGCGCGTGACTACGTGAAACTTTATAAATTATCTTGTTTGTTTGTTTGTTTATAAATTATTTTGTTTGTTCAACATTTTTTGACTACTCTCGGCTCGTATTAGTGATGCTATGCGTGATGTCGTATAGCCTACAGCCTTAAGCGCGATAAATGTACTAACCAACACAAGTTTTCGTTGTGTAGTTCTATAAAACGAAACTAAGAGGGACGTTCGTTTAGAGCGTCCGAAGCCTGATGGGTAAGACCTTTCGCACTCGAGAGGGTGCAGGTTCAAACCCCGTTGGAGTATAGTAATAGTATCAATGAGACATTTTCCGATCTCAAATACATAATACGGATGCTCAATGCAGTGGGAGAGCCATGCTGCAGCACGAAAGGGCCGGCCCGACCGGAGAGGTACCACGGCCTCACAGAAAATTGGCGTGAAACGGCGTTGTGCTGTGTTTCGTTCAGTGAGAGAGTTTACCGGTGGCCCAACCTTCCTAATTCCCTATCCCTATTCCCTCATAGAGGCTGGCAACGCACTTGCGAATACTTTTCGGGTATCACCAGTCTCCATGGGCGACGGCGGTTGAATGCGGACTTACCTAATACAACAAAAAAAAAATTTAATCTGTCCACAATTTACAATTTTGAATTTCACGTGAGCGAATCCGCGGTCAAAAACTAGACATGCGAAAATTGTGAATATTTAATCCCATCTGTCAGCTGGGAACTAAATATCCCATTTGTCACTTTAATCTGTTTATTGCTGACAAGTGGGAAATTCAGCGACAAATTATTTGTGTTTATTTTTAGCATAACCACAATAGATAGTACGAATCAGTAAGTCGACTTAGATGTGTAGTGGCTTATAAGTTCTTTTTATTAAAGGATCGGCTGAAGGCTTTTCGCCCACATCCTTTTTTAAGGTTCGTACCCAAAGGGTCAAAACGGCAATAGTATTTGTCGATATTCGATAGCGACTACGTAAATTTTTATTATGGCAAAATTTTACAGCGCCTCTAGCGGTCTCTTGCGGAATTAAAATTCCTATACTAAAAATGTACGTAGTCGATATCGACAAAAACTATTGCTTCAAACTCATGGTAGAGCTACAGGTTGTATCTCAAAAACCGTAATAGCCAGATAGTTGAAATTTTCACAGAATATGTATTTCCGTTAGTGCTATAACAAAAAGTACAGAAAAAATATTTTTTAAAAGGGGCGCTCATGCAAAACGTGTTTCTTGTCAGTTTCCTCCTCTAAGATACTAGATGGCGCTGCAGTATCTGTACATCGTATTCTACTATTGCTTGCATAATGTGGTATACTAAAACTGTTCAACTTCCTAAAAGAATTTTAGTTTATTACTAATTTTTTTACTCTCTACTAGTACGGAATCCTTCGCGCGCAGGCACTACTCGCACTTGACCATTTTTTTTCTCTCTTATATTTAGTTTTTTACCAAGGATCTTGTTTAAATCTTGATTTGATGTATATCATATGTGATATGCGTCGTGGGCTCCCTTACTCAGCCGTTGGAAGCTTTCAGCGGTACCGCGCGGCAACATCGCTTCGTCACTTCGTTTGATGTCGGCGTACTGGTTAGTTCTATCTGTTGCGGCAAAACGGCCTTCTAAGCCCATCGCTTTATTAAAACCACAGAATAGGATTTACATTACAGAATGTGCACTCCATATAAACGCACATAGTGATGTTTGAAATATTATGGAAAATTATAAAAAACGTGAAAATCATTATGTGCATTGTGCTGTTTATGGATGGTTGAGCCATTAATACACGCAGAATTAACATTTTTTAAATTATCGAGAAATTCCGAAAGGTAAAGCTAAATTATAATTATTGATAACAATGATAAATAAATACTATTATTTTGAGTTAACGGTAGACATTTATGAAACCTATCCAACTTTGTACCTAAAGAGTATAATAAGAGATCTATTTCCAATTTAAAATCACTGTTACATTCTTTAGGACATAAATTAGGCTATTTAGACATGGTAAGATAAATGATAATTAATAACAATGATAAATAAATACTATAATTTTGAGCTGACTGTAGACCATAATGAAATCTATAAAAACTTATATAATATAATCTATCCAAGATTGTACTCTATAAGTTATCGAGTATAATAAAATAATAATTACGAGTTGAAAACATACACCCCTAAAAATTGTATTATTAAAAGAATTCATAAATATGATGTCAAGTTTATTTCGTTTTTTTATGTCACAAAAAGGGTAAAAATTGATTTACCTAATTAGTGCCACCAGATAAATAAACGAACCGGGTAAACTAAATTAAGTCATTTAAAAATAATATAATATATAATAAAATATATACATATATCCTTGAGTATTTTTTAGGTTTTATTATATATACATATTTAATAAAACCTAAAAAATACTCAAGTAGACAGATATAAAACATTAGGTATCCACTTTCAGTCGGGTAATTAAAGTACTACCGAGAGGCAGCCCTAGCACATGTCCCAAGCCGCGCGGCTGTATCTATTTCTAACACACGGCGAGAGTGCACATACTGTATCATACTTACTGTGTAAAAACTTTTGAGGTTATTTATTACTAATCGTTTATTGTTTGACCTTAGAAATAAATATGAAACAATATTGTTCATTCACATTAAATAGGTTTCGAAGCAAGACTTTTAATAATTATTACATCGACGTAGTAGAAACCGCACTAATATTAAATGTGAAAGTTTGTTTGGACATAATGCGTTGTTCATTCAGAAACACTAGATTTTGATTTGGGATTGACCTGACTGACAGGATTTGAACCCGTTTATGAAGGTATATTACAAATATAGCGGGTTCAGTAGATGAAATTCGGATTAGCTCCGAACGCGTATACTTTACGTTGGTAAAGTAAAATTCGGTGTTATAATTTTTACATTTAAACCAAATAAGTATTGTACTAAATACGTTCAATTTAATTGGAAAGGGAAATTGAAACAAAGCCAGATTGCGGATGTAAGTAATCTGATCGAATTATGTCAAACCCAGCCGACAGATCACAACTTATATGTAATTGATATAATCCGACCAAATGACGTAGGCCTGTCAACTGGTATTCGAAAACGATAATATATACTAAAAGTAAAACGCTGAAAAGTTTGTTTGTTTGAATGCGCTAATCTCTGGCTGGCCGGAATTTATCGAGAAAGGCTATCATATCAATCAAATCAAAATCTTTTTATTCAAAATAAATACTTTAAGTACACTTTCTGAACGTCGAGAAGAACCGGTGTAAGAAACTCGCACGGGTTCACCTTTTACCAAAAAGGTGGAAAATAACAATATTATGTCTTAAAACTAACGTAACAGACAATAATTGTTTTGGTTATATAAATAATTGTAAGTTAAAACAATATGTTACATATACGAGTATGTAATCAACAACAATACAAGTTACAATGTATTGTAACTTGTATAAACAAACATACAAACATAACAAATCGATATTAAAAAAAAAACTATAGGCTATACAACATCACGCTACGACCAAAAGGGGCCGAGCAGTAATCAAAAATGTTGCAAAAACGGGATAATTGATAAGTTTCAGGCGGACGTAGTCGCGGACATCGGGTAGTAGGTCATTTATATCTTTAGTCACAGAAATACTAGTAATCTAATATATAAAATTCCCGTGTCACAATGTTTGTCTTCGTACTCCTCCGAAACGGCCTTACCGACTTTAACCAAATTTTGCATGCATATTCAGTAGGTCTGAGAATCGGCTAACGTCTATTTTTCATCCCCCTAAATGTTAGGGGAAATTATTTATATGGCAAAACAACGCTGCCGGGTCAGCTAGTATACAATAAATTTCGCCGAGCTTAACAGCAGTTTGTAGGCGAGAATTTCGCTGAATTTAATAAGCCAAATAAATTTATGATGCCATTCGTATCTTTTTCGCACGGCAGAATATTTTCGCTTTGAAATCAAAGCCTACGTGCTCCATAAGAAAACTTTCAACACAACACAAAGGAATCAAACGATCGAAGTCAAATTATAGCACGATGTCATTAAAGTACCTCCCTTTTGTGGGACTTATTTCCGAGTGAATGAGAACAATTTAATATTTATTTCGGAACTCTGGAATTGTACGGGGGTTTTAGCGCTGGACTTTAAAAACGGCAGACGAAAATTACGTGCCACACCACCGGAGTATATAGAACGAGGAAAGTCATCTTCATAGAAAGAAACCGCGCTACTATATGTGTGCCTTAATATTTATACGCCGCATTAAGCAGAGACAAAACGTGCTTCGGCACGATTGGGGTGGCTTGACTAGAAAAGTGCCACAGCCTCTCAAAAAACTGGCGTGAAACAGCGTTTGCACTGTGTTTCATCGACTGGCAGAGTTTATCAGATTTCCAGCTACATTCACTTTATGCCCTTTTCCTGTTAGCGTTTCCTATATTTTTTTAATGATATTTTTATGAGGCAAGCGAGCAGACTAGTTACCTGATGGAAAGAAACTGCCATCGCCCTTGGACAATCTCGACATCCAAAGAGTCGCAAGTGCGTTGCCAGCCTTTATGAGGAAATAGGGAATAGGGATAGGGGATTAGGGAAGTTGGGCCATCGGTAAAGTCATTCACTGAACGAAATAGTACAACGCCGCTTCACGCCAGTTTTCTGTGAGGCCGTGGTATCACTCCGGTCGAGTCCATTCGTAAAAAAGTCTCATTGGTACACGCTTCCACCGGGAACCTGCAACCTCTCGAGTGCGAACCAAAGGTCTTACCCACTAGGCTACGTACGCTATCTCCTTAGCCTATGCCTCTTTAAACGACGGCACAACGCACTTGCAACTTCTCTGATATGACGAGTGTTTAAAGGCGATGGCAGTTGCTTTTCCTCAGGTGAAATTGCTCCCAAAATAAAATAATAATTTTATTTTGGGAGCAATGTGTTCAAATGCAACGATATTAACGAAAATATTAACTATTGTGACCGTAATGATAAATCATATAACTGACAGAAATAATTAAATTCATTGTTCCATATTTAATTAAAAAACTGAAAACTTACTATGAATGTACCTCACCGTTCATTTTCGTGTTTCATGTAATACAATTGTGGTTGAAAGGAATTAGTGAAAATTGACTGAAATTGGGTGATATAGTATAAATATATAAAACAGTAGGCAACTACAATCTGTTAGCATAGAGCTTTGTGAAATGATGTGCGGTGCCTAGTTTTGTACTATGGTATTATACTTGTAGACCCGACATACGATGTTCTGCCGCGCTAATTTTTAAATTCCCCTTGAATACACAAAAAAAAATCATCAAGTACGGTCTGCTCCACCCAAACGATCGGTCGTTAGGGAGAAGCAGCGAGAGATACTGAGTTTAATGTCAAAGTCAGGCACACAAGTACTATATACATTCAGATAAGTAAAGCATTTGTGAGAATTGTGTTTTAGTGCTCAGGTCCTTCGTTGTGTTAGGCGTGTGCCCGCAATGGGTGGCCGTGCAGAATGCTTGTTTCATGATTTTCAATGAATAGTCACGCAACGGATGACCTGACTCACGCAGCGTTGCTCTAATAAAAACATTCAATAAGCACGCCACGTGACCACCCGACGAGAGCAGCATGATTAGCGGACCTAAGCCTTCGAGTCTTAAAATTGCTAAAGCAACAAAAATGATAATTTTTAGTATTTCTTATCCAAATACTAAAGCAGTATCACGCCAATATTTATAGATTTCTGCTCGTTATAAACTCTTAAATACTTTCTTAATTATTTTGCATATTATGTATGCAACAGACCAGAACAAGTAAAGCTACAATTATGTTGAAAATAGGATCTAAATATGTCAGTCTGTTATGTACTGTTATACTGCGTTCGCAGTCTGTGTTGCGGGGAGGCGGAATTACAGCGAATAGTTTGTGTTTTATTACCAAACGTCCGGGATTTTAGAAATTTGAAATTAGATAGCCACTGTTTGATTGCTAGGGAAAGTTTGCTAAACGAATTGATCACTGCCATTTTAGAAACATTTCCACTAATCGAAATCGTGCTATGGTGTGTTCAGTTTTAATAAGGTATTAGGCACCGTAGTCTCGACGTTCAGAAAGTGTACTTCAAGTACTGATTTTGAATAAAAATGATTTTGATTTTTGATTTTAATCTACTAATACAGTAAACCTAAAGGGTTCATGAAACTGCATATTTGCATCTTATACTATTGTAATATCACGACATTTTTATTATGAGTACGGCCTTACAGAAAACTGGCATGAAACGACGTTATGTTGTGTTTCGTTAAGTTAGCGAGCTCACCGGTGGCCCAACTTTCCTAATCCATATTCCTTATTCCTTCATAGAGGCCGGCAACACACTTGCAACTCTTCGGATGTCGCGAGTGTTTTAAAGGCGATGCAAGTTGCGATCACCTTTAAGACTTCCACTATTTAATATGAAAAACATAGTTCTATTACCAGCTACGCCAATTCTTTCTATCCTGAGATTATTTGGCTAACATTTTGCTAACGCTCCTATATTCTATTAGCTTTGTCCTTTCGAATAAGTAGTTTTTTGCTAACCAGCAGTTTAACAGATCTATAAAATAAAACGACTCTTTAATTTGTACGTGTTCCGCCTACAAAGATGTCGATATTATTCTACTTCGGGAGCCCAAGTACGGATTTCGGACTTTCTACGTCTCTAGGCGTGGTAGTAATACTAACTGACTGACTAAGCGGTCCCACGGTCCAGTGACTGATCTAACTGAAAAGTTAAAAGTCTGCTACCAAAGGATTTTCCTAAATTCTGCCCCACCATCCATCATCCACTGTGTGAGGATGAAACGGGTGATGGAAGTTTGTATGAAAAACACTTTTAAACGTAGCGTGCATACGTTTGTAAAGCATAAAGTATAAAATCAAATCGATAGGGAAGCTGGTTAAAAAATGCTATATATAATGTTAATGATTTGGTTTAAGAGCAAGCAACACCTAATTAACGGTACTAGATGTCGCCCTGTGGTCGAAATCCGACCATTTAAAAGATTAAAATCCACGGTGTAGAGGAGCTATAAAAAATAATCTATTCACAATTCAATCACAGGCTTTAATTTGACATAAAGTTTTTGTTATCAGGTCATTAAATTTTTTATTTAAAAAAACGTACTGCAGCCATAAACTAAAGAGTATTTCGTGCATGATTATTGTGTAAATAATTTTAAAATAATATTGGTAGTTCACGCTCCTCCTCGATATCAATTATAACTTGGACAAATTCCATGCTTTTACATCTACGCATCTTTCGTAAAAAGGGGTACAAAGTTTTCCGCTCGTGCGTTAATATATATATTATATAGATCATACTGTTGCATGTCGCGTTGTTGTAGTAAGAATTGGCTATTATCAGCATTTCTAAGAGCGTGGCTTCTCAGAAGTCATATTCGACACTTATTTTCAGTAGGGTACCATGGAAGATCAGGTGCCACAGCAAGCCTCAGTCGATGTGGGCATTGGGTAGCCGTAACGTTTGTTACGTACCTAGTCTAATGTTTTATTTTGAGCTAAAGGTACGTTGTTTATTATAATATATTTTGTCGTGTAAACTCTGACCGTGTTTGTCCCATGTATGTTGTAAAAATGTTTAACACAACATCTGGGCTCCCTGACTGTAGCAACTCGCGTGAGACGAGCCCCCGACAACTTTACAGTAATTGACACCACGTGTACTGCTTTGTGACAAACTTTCTGTAACTTGAGTGGTGTATCTAATAAGCTCTTTCCTTTGCGTTGATACTGTTTCACGATTGTGTTAGAGTATCGTATTTTTGGACGAGCGAAGCGAGCCCTCTATATCCAGAGGGATAACGGGGAATGTCCCGCACATGATTGTGGTACACTATACGAAAAAACACACCATAATAATTTGAGTATATATGTAGATGTGTTTAAAAATAAAATAGTAATCATTTTATAGATATTAATAATAAATAAATAATACATTTATTTATTTTTTGTTATTATTCAAAATCATCGTTAAGTTAAGCGAATTGATTATCTACATATTGTGCCCAGAACTATAAAATTGTATTAAAAAAATGTATTGTCATAATTATAGAGTGCTTTGAAAAATACATTTAAAAATTCTCGCGAGCCCTTAAAAAGCTGCGCTTTTTTGCTACGTTGAATAATGATCCCTGGTTATATTGTTGCAGTAATTATGGTGGCAAACCATATTTTACCAGTAGACAAACTGGGCAAGCTGCAGTTTAACGAACACCTCAACAGAATAGTTGCCAGCACCACAACGTCCTGCAGATTCTGCGAGAAGTACGAGACACATGTCCACCTTCTTCTTGACTGTCTCGCTCTGCTCTGTCATATAGCGGCCGTTTTATCAGGCTGAAATAATTTTGTTCTCTTCGGCGGTAGACAAATTGCCATAATGGTCGTAATACTGTCAGGGCTACAGCAGTCCTGGCTTCGAAAAAAAAAATGGAGAAAGATCATCATCACTCACCAGCCAATCAGGAACACGGTGAGTGTATAGGCGAGCACCGTCTCCGGCGCGCTGGCGCTGCTTGCACTGCTGCGGCTGGCAAGCTGCGCCCACAGCAGCCAGCAGATCCCGGCGCCGCCAGCCGCGCCCCCCACTACCATGTACACTGGGAGACGGGGCTCAGCGGGACAGTCGCGGATGTATTGTACTCCTGGAACAAGGGATACCGTTTTTATTTTTTATATAAGATTAGCTATTAATAGGGTTATTTGGATGAAACTACTATAGCATATTCGGAAGGGTTGTAGATAGGTTTGTCACCGACCTTAAAGTCTAAAATTTATGGAGATGTTATATCTGTTAGGCGCTAAATAGAATCAGATACACCAAAGCCTCCGACACGTATCGGTAGCACAAGCCGGCGGCCTATGTGGATAAAAACTTGTCGGCGACACGTACTCTCACGTGTCGCTTACACACGTGTCTGTTACCAACTAATGTCGGCAACGTCGGCGGCTTAGAATGGAAAAATTATGAGCTGCTCATTGAACGGTAAAGTGGAGGATTTTACCCCAACTTTTTTAAAAGAGGGGTTTTACTGAAAGATCCACGTGTCAATATTCCCCGTAATCGTTATATCCGTGTAACCGGATGTGGGTGTATCTCCTGAACTAGAGACGTGTTTAGCCCACTGATGCGTGGACGCGTGGGATAATGCCATCAGGATGTTTCATTAGGGGTGCCAATACTGCCTTCCCTTTATTCGTATCCTAATATTATAAATGGGAAAGTGTTTTTGTTTATTCATTTGCTTGTCCTTTCTTCACGTCGCAACGGAGCCACTTTATAACGACTTACCACCTTAGACTCCCTTATTTGAAACTCACGTCATTAATGGACGGTCCCTTACGGACGTTCAGAGCCAGTCTGCGGTACACTTAGTATCTTACCGTATCCTTGTTTTTTCACAAAACCTACCTGAAAGGCAGATGCCTTCCGTCAATGTCAGAGTGTGATGACGTAGATACGTCATCACACTCTGACATTGACGATTCACACGAAGCCAGTTTGCGGATCTAAGTAAGTAGGTCGTGTTACGTCAAACCAACTCACCCAATTACTGGCACTGTATCACGTTCCCCGATATCACATACCTAAGCATTTGATTTCAGGAGAAATCTTTTTACTACTGCGTCCACTCTGTTTATATAACCCACTCCAATTTCCAATTTCGAATCCTTTTAATTTGTCAGCCCTGCCCCTGTTTACCCCTTCCTATAACGCACCTGTCCAAACCACCCCTCCCTCCGATCCTACCCGACAACACCTGTTAATTGAACGTCCGGGCGTCACTGATACTCAAATCACAGCTGTGATCTAGATTTTAAGCCTGTGACCCAGTGAGCTACTAATTGAAATACCGCTACAACCTTTTCGCTGGCTTTGAACCCCGATTAGCTTGTTTTGAAAGTTTACCGTGGAAACTGCAATCAGCCAGTTTTATTTTCATTAAAACCTCTTTATACAGTTAAGTCGATTCTGAGACAAAGAGTTTTAAAATTTTATATATTTTGACATTCAACTTTTTTATCGAATGCGACGATTGCATTTTGACTACGCATCTGGTCTCGTATTACACAATACAATGTTAGCAAGAAAACTATCAGCGGGGCCAAGATAGGCCATCCATGTGAAAATTTTGTCTACACGTTAACTCGACGTTTCCCGGTTTATCTCTCCATCTCTATTGACCCTAACATTTTTTTCTCATATCTGTCGACAAAATTTAAGATAATTTTTGTGATTTGCTTTTAATCCGTACAAACCCTTACCCGACAACACATTTTCATCGAGTTTAGTAATGATTTTGATATTATGAGAGGAGTGTACGTTTTTTTCGATGCTAGTCTACAGACGAGAAATTCATCTCTCGACTTACGCATGTTAGGGAGTAGAGATATATGTCGATATCGTCGATTATGACCACGCTGGAGAGAAAGAGGGAGGGAGATATCACATCGGTGTATCTTAGCCGGGCTGGTCGATGATACGAAGTCTAATCATATGCGGCGCATACTCCATATTTCACTAAAAAGGTTTTAGCGGTTAGAACGCCACAGACACTTTAATGGATATTTCTCGCCTTTTTCGTTCATAAGCAGGCAGGAAATTACTAATGTGCCTTGGATGTAATTTAACCCTCTTTGCTTGTCTAATGTAATTTTAATTTAAGAGAGAGCATTAATTATTAGTTAAGAGGCTGAAAAAGAGCTGCTCTGAAGGCATGTTTCTTTAGAGAATAATACATTCTCTAAAGAAACATGCCTTGAGAGCAGCTTTTTTGAGAAAATGAAATTGAGTTGAGAGACTTTTTGCTGTCTCTTTCTTATTTACTTTATAATTTCCATAATACAAGACGCAGCGTCGCTAGGGAGGTTTTATGAAATTAGGGGAAAATAAAATGGGTCACCTGATGAGAAGCGACTGCCTCGTGTATGCACAAAGTAATATTAGCAGAGTCGCAAGTGCGTTGCTGACCTTTGAAATGATGGAATATGCTGCGGCAATAGTAAATCAGGTGTATTTTATTTATTTACTATTTATTTACTATAAATAACCCACAAAAGTTACAAGAATTTGTTGTCAATTAAATACATTGCAATACGATGTAGAGTGAGTTGGTCCGCCGGCAAGCTGAAACACGAAACAGCGCGACGCTGTTTCTTGACAGTTTTCTGTGAGGCCGTGGTAACACTCCGGTCGAACCGGCCCATTTGTGCCGAAGCATGGCTGTTTTACGGCAATGTGCAATGTGCATCCGTATATACTTGAGATCGGAAAATGTCTTATTGGTACACGCCTCCACCGGGGTTTGACCCTAGCACCCTCTCGAGTGGGCACCTAAGGTCTTACCCACTTACCCAGAAGTTTGTCATAATTGAAATTATCACAACTACAATATGTCGTGCTTCGTTATACAGGTTAAATTATGACCGGAATACACAAAGCCAGTTTCTTAAAGTAATATAACAAACTAGTTATCTTTTAAAATGTTTTCACTTGTTACTTGTTTTACCATCATAGAAGTGAAGATCGTTTTGTCTCCACGAAAGCTAGAAGTACTAGTTTGCTAGCTAACTATATAAATAGTCCGCAATCGTTGCTTGAAACTTTAATCTCGTGTATCTCGGGCATTACAGTGAAACGAATGTTCCATTTACAAAATTTCACAATTTAAACAACCCCTGTAATTATGTCCCGGTACTCAAGTAACTAGTTGATTCTAGGTTTCGTAGTAACCACAAAAATAACTTCTGTAGTCCGCTTAAGAGTAGGCGGGACCAAATATTTGAAACAAAAAACTTGGTGGTTTGTGACGTAATGTAAATAGTCTCACTATACAGTTTTGTGTCTATAGAGCCGGCCAGGCTGACTGTATTACACGGTTAAAATACTTCCACGTTAGCTAACTTTGAAACTTATTTTACTATAGTGTGATTGTTGCAAGTTTGTCGCATAAATTAGTTAAGTTTTCAGTGGTACTCACGTATTACGGGCTGAGAGGGAGGCTTCGGCAGACTTACGTCTAAGCAGCGAGTAGAACCCTCGCTGGCCGAATAATGCCTGTTACATTTATCATTTATTTTATTTTTAACCGACTTCCAAAAACGAGGAGGTTATATGTTCGGCTGTGGATATATATATTTTTTATACTTTCTGCACAGTGTAAAATGGCGGACTTAATGCAGAGACAAAATAATCATCACAGGTGCTTATTTTGGAGAAAAAAAATATACGAAACTCTTTTAAAAAGCTTATATAAACATATTTATAGACAATAACAAATAATGATATACATAATACATAAGATCTAATTTTACATATTAAATTTACATGCTAATAAAACGAAATTTATTAATTTTACAAAAACAAGATGACATTACCAAAATTACTTAATGTTGGTACCATGCAACCTGATATAACTTCATTTAGTAAGCACATCTACAGGTTCTTATTAAATGAAGTCATATCAGGTTAATTTTTAAGATAATTAGATAATTTTTACTACGGCTAGCAAAAATTAAACGAATAAAAATGGGCCAAATGCGAGTTAGACTCGCGCAATATAAGTTCCGTACCATATAAGAGCAAATATTCGTAAAAATTGTGTTTTATTTATTAAATTTATTTAAATTTTAATACTGATTAGTAAAGTATGAGTAGAACTAAGCATTTTGTGAAAAATTCAAGTTCCTACAACAAGTAGTCATTATTGATATCGAGCAAAAAATTGCAAAAATAATCACGTTAATATAAATGTTTGTTGCTAAAGAGACATGAGAAATAGATATTTTGTGAAAATCAAGCTATTAGCGTACTTGAGATACAGCCTGCAGACAGAAAGAGGGACAGACAGCAGTCTTAGTAATCCCGTTTTTACCCTTTGGGTACGGAGCCCTAACAAAATATTATTTCAAACGTAATAATTCCTAAAATGGCTTGCAGCGATGAATTCTGGAGATGGCTTTGCAGCGATTCCTAAAAATTCATATGAAATGTTTAACATTTTGCGCTGGTTCTTCGAAGCAATCTACTTACTGTACACGATACAAAGCTGAACCCTAATTATAACTTAATTGCATATTTTGAGTGGATAAGAAGACCTTTGGTTCGAACTTCGGTGGTGGCGTGTACCAATGAGACATTTTCCGAACCCAAGTACATAATACGGATGCTCATTACCATAAAAGAGCCATGCTTCGGCACGAATGGGCCGGCTCGACCGGAGTGATACCACTGCCTCACAGAAAACTGGCGTGAAACATCTTCGTGCTGTGTTTCGTTCAGTGGGTGAGTTTACCGGTGGCCCATTTTCCCTTATCTCCTCTCTCCTATTCCCTCATAAATGGCCGGCAACGCACCTGCTACTCTTAGGATGTTGCGAGTATCCATGGGCGATGGCAGTTGCTTTCTATCAAGTAACACGTCTGCTCGTTTGTCCCCTAAATGTCATAAAAAATATTGTGTTCTGTATAAGGGTCCATCCATAAAGTATGTCTCACCCTCCCCCTACTCGTTACATTTCTGAGACTCACCCCTCCCTAAACGTCAGAAATGTGCAACTTTACATATCAAAAATTTATACCACCTCAGTTTTCGAATTTTAAACTTAAATTTGTTAATTTTAAAAGCCGATGTCAGAAATCGACGATCTCCTCCCTCACCTCCCCTCCCCCACTCCCTCCCTAAAGTATAACGGAAGTTATGTGTGGTCCCCAACTTGTATCACTATTACCTACTTATTGTATACATAGTATATAACACGCCCACTAATAACATATTGTTAGCTAATACACGATTTAATTAATTCATTAATTGATTGAGTACACCTTAGTGACCCGATAATTATATTTTGAAAAAATTATTGGAAGAAGCGGATGAGTAACAATTTTACAACCTTTGAGTGTAAATCCATTTTTTTGCCTTACGGTTTTGATAAAAATTATAATAATAATATCTATGGACGCTTCACACCACGTGAATCTGGCCCCGTGCTAAGTATCCGAGGGACTTGTGTTACAGGTACCAGACAACGGAAATATATTTAATACTTTTATACT